>MU664545.1:24437-34801 GCA_026770625.1 Nicotiana glauca
ACGTGGCACCAAATTGGGCCTCTAGGAAGATGACATCTTGGGCTTAGTAAAGTGGGCTCATCACTTTAGCCCAATTGAATGGTCTAGCCCAATGGATTAAGATTTATTTATTTAATCCATATATATTGGACTTATATAATTAATCCAATTATATTAGCCCATAGTATTTATTTGGATCAATATCTTGAATTTAAAATATAATCCAAATTATTTCATGGATTTAATTTTAATAAAATTTATATGCATACACTTTCCTCGACCAAGTTTTTAACATGAAGAAGGTTCTGCCAACAAGATTATTAGTAGGACTGCACACCCTCAAGGAGGGGACTCGACGAGATTGCAACCCCCTCTTCTAAAAGTTCCCATGCGGAATCATACAACCGCATCGGATAATCGGAGAAGTCATACCAGTGTGGGCAAACTCACAACAATAGGACAGCATGTATTTACAACTTATATTTTCCCCAAGCAATAAAGAATATTTTTTAAGCATTCCACGCTTTGGGGAAGATTATTTCGGCGTATCCACAGCAAAAACCTCTCCTCCAGATGTATCTCAAGATACTCGAAGAATTAAAAAGTTTGGTACCCGGATGACCCCAAGGTCAGAACGCCGGGCTCACCAAGTCGTTATTATGAAACTCCGAGCTCAGAAAAAGCGGTTTTCAGGCTTAAACAACTCGACTACTCGGAGACTGCCGCCAATCTCCACGCACTGGAAAAATTCAAAATTGTAAGACTCTAGCAGGCTACCTCGGCAATACCAGATCTATTGTCCAAACACTGTAAGACCTCAACAGGCATGGAAAACTATAAGAACTCAACGGATATGAAAAATCACGCAGTTTATGCTATACGTCGCATTTGTAAGAATCCCTAAAGGGCATACCCTCGGTGTAGACGCCTAAAACTGCCTCTCGGGATCAAAAATGGCCCCGGCCAAACGTACATGACTCTGGTTAAAATGGCTGCTGAAGCCCAAAAATTGCGACTTGAGGACGCCCGTCTGTCGCTAAAAAATCCTCTGAATCTACTTAGGAAAGAATCGGTTAAAAAATAGGCTTCCCTCAACAGGAAAAAAATATTCCCGACCACGTCGGCTCCAAAATCGCAAAAGCATCGATCTACTTGACCTATGAGCTATGAACCTTACGAGGTGCTCAAAACATTGCCGACTACGACTTGAAATTGAGGTTCTTTCAGAACCGATGACGGGTCAGGAAAGAACATTCAAAAAAACCTTAAAGAGAGGAAACAAAGCCTGCAAAAAGCCTCTGGGCCTCATATCGAAAGGTCTCTATGACCATACAGTGTAAGAGCCATTGTCGCCATCTTGAAAATTGACAACTTGAGGATTAGAGCGAGCTCGAATCATAACCAAATTTGGAGACCAAATCCAAAATAGTTAACCAAGCAAAGCCTCCAGGCCTCATACTAAAAGGTCTCAACGACCAAACAACAGAAAGGCTACCATCGCTGGCCGAAAACTCAATAAGATTTGACTGTCAATTACAGCTTGAGTCGCAATGCAACTCAGAGACTGGACCCAAGAAATTATAATACTCTCAGGGGCAAGACATCGATGCCACTACCGCCAACAAAAATCTCTAGAAAGCCAATTACAGCTCGAATCGCAACGCGACTCAGAGACTGGACTCGAAAAATTGCCAAGCGCATAAGGGCAGAAAACAAAAACCATTATCGCCAGCTCGAACGGGCTCAAGGGTATATTAAGCTCGAGTCGAATACCGACTCGGAGACTGAACCCGAAGATAGTCAAAACATGCAAGCCTAAAGGCTACTCTAGGATTGAATCGGTCCGGTAAAAAACTCCAGCATGTAGAAATATAGAAATTACAAGTTGCGGGGTCTCCCCCTCTTTATTATTACATGTCAATGATGAAGCGCAGTCTCAGCCTGCGTCGTATAATGTGAGCTATATATATACACAACAAAGAAGGCAGGGAATATTTGTTCCCCCTTTTTTTTCTCGGCAGCTACGGCCCAGCGGCCTCCTCCTCCTCATCAGATATCAGAAACTTGGCATCAAACTCTTCTCCTTTGGCATGTCAGATCTCCTCCAAGAGATCAAAGCCTCTGGCATGAATCTCCTCGAGGGTCTCCCTTCGGGATCTACACCTCTCATATTCCCTGCTATTGCATGAGTCCAGCATGCTGCCAGCTTATGAGACCATTTTGCTAAGTCCGGAACCTCATCGGTCAACCAATGAATTGCTATAAGCAAAGGACAGGAAGAAATCATTATGGATCCAACCTCATATGAAGAAAAAGACAGCTCGAACAAAGTACTATAAGAATTCCCGAGGAATAATGTCGGTTGTCCGAACTCGAATGAACTACTCATACATCCATGATCTTCATCCTCTTGACCGCCGATCATAAGAGCACGAGTAGACCTTCGCTGAAGAGCAATCAGGCCCCGAAAGCGTAATGGCCGGTACAACCTTATGAGGTGACTAAGTGTAAATTCTATCCCAGCCTTGTCATCAAAGTATCTCATAGACCATACTATCCTCCAGAAGAAGGGATGAACCTACGCCAGTGTTACTTGATACCATTTATAAAAGTCAAGCACAACCCGGTCCGGGGAACCTGGCACAAGAACATGGGTGTACACACTCAAGAAACCTTCAACATACGTCATAACATTCTCCTAGGGGGAAGGGGCTTTCAGGACCACATCTTCCCCCATCCACATTCTCTTATGATCGCCCCGAGGTTCTTCTCCACCACCAATGAAATAATCCTCGACATATGCCCCCGGTGGCCCGGAATATTGGGAGGTTTCTTCGACGTAGAAATGCTTCTTGAGGCAGTATGCTCCTAGCATCGCTCCCCCAACATCGAGAGAGGGCCACTATCGCCAGCCAAAGGCAAAATACAGGAAGGAGTCCCCTTAATTTGAGCATTAGACGTCGAAGCGGCTGCCATGGCTGCAACAGAATAATGGGAAAAAGAGGGGTATCCAGGCAGAAATCCCCTAAAGTAGGGGAGTGAATAGGCTCGCGTAAGGCACCTGGCTCTATAGAATAAATGAACTTATCAAAGAAAAAACTGCAGAATCATTGCTTGAGGGGGGATAGACGAATATATAAGGGCCAGGAAACAACCGACCAATTGCTCAAGAAGGCCAATTAATTCTAGCTGCGTTAATGTCACTTTCTCCTTGGGGAACACAATGGTTGAATTATTCCAGGCTCCCACATAATTTGTGAAATTAGGGGACCTCAGGGAATCCCTGACATCGGTCTGAAGGAGCTATCGCCTCATCCTCGGCTCCTAAATACAAAAAGGCTCTGAAGGCCCGATACTCGGTGCTCTGAAGCAACAAGAACTACCAGAATAAAGGCTCCTTTCATATATTAACAAAACAGTCAAACATCTTTGCAGTATTCATTTCCCAAAAGGGAGAACACATGAAAAAAAAAGAGAAAGGGCATACAAAAAAGAGAAGGGAGGCTCGGAGACTACTCCTCATCGGGGACAATTAGATGCTCCAGTTCCTTCTCTGCCGCATGGGCCTCATCCAAGTCAGCAAATAACTCGAAGCCCCGGGCCTTGAGTCCTTCCAGGACCTCCCTTTTTCCTTTCACCTTGGCATGTTCAACATCTCAGACCAGTTTCTATTCAGCTACCAAGGATATGTCATGATCCATCGCATGTGCCATAGCCACGTACTCCTTATAAGTAGTAGCATCTCATTCGATATCGTGCTTAGCTGCGGTCAAAGAAACAATCTCCTTACAAGGGTCTGAGAGAAGTCACAGTGATGTCTGTAGCTCCTCGGTCGCATTCTCGCTCTGTTCCCTCAGCCTAGAGACCTCTGCTTCCAACTCATCGATCCTCAAGCTCCTCTGCTCAATCTTCATTATGAAGCAAGACAATGAATATGTAAACACAGAACACAAATAGATACTAAGAGGAAGAGCAGATGTGAACAAAGCAGGCTACCTGAACAACAAGAGCAGCCTTCTCCCAAAGTGCCACATCTAAAGAGGCTCAAAGCTCCTTCAATTCTTCATCTCCCCGGGTGCCTTGGGACTCCGAGTCTTGCAGTTTCGAAGCAACGGTATCACTCTCCTTCTCATAACATGCAAGTTCCTTATAAATCCGGGCGATGACATGCTCATATACCTCTTTGCACTACGGTATAATGGGGAAATTAAGAAAAATGATGAATACACCCAAGGGCAAAAAGAAACACTCAAGGAAAAATCGTCACCTGCTGCAAGGATGTCTCTGCTACATCGACGACATCAGAAATGTCGAGGTAAACTACGCCAAGTATGCCATCTAGAATGTTGGCAATAAAGCCTTTCCCTCCAAAAGAAGTACCAGCTATGGCACCAATCATCCTCTCAGCATCTCTCAACTCCCCCGATGAGATTGCGTAGTTTCGAATGAGGTCGTTCGGGTCGCCAACTCCCTCGAAGGCCTCGAATTACAATCCATCCGAACCCACTGCCTAGCTAAAAGCAGCTACATCAAATATGGCCATGCAATTCGAAGCCATATCAGCATCCTTTTCGAGGATATTCGGCTCCTTGGCCCTGCCGGCCCCGGCTATCCCGAACTCAGCAGCTTCCAACCGGGGCACCTGCAAATCTCCCTAGCTGGGCCTCGCTCTCCTTCTCGATGGACTGCCATCATCATCTTCCCCTTCGACATCAGGGTTCATCTCAGAGGTTGGGATAGCAGTCTCATCAGGTCGAGCAATGGCCACCCTTATTTTCCTTTTCTTGTTCGTGCCGGGCCCCAAGGCCTCCGCTTCACCATCAGGAGATGGCCTCAATAGCATATTTTCTCCAAGGCCTGCACCAATATGATAAATGAGATACACCATTGATTAGATCCCAGAGGGAATATAAAATATGGGGCACATGCAGAAAAAAAACCTCACCATGGTTCTTGGCCACCGAACGCTTCTCGGCCATGATGGTCCTAGACCAGAGATGATACAGGAACATTCTGTCCAAATGCTCGATCCACCTCTCCATGTCTGGGACCTCCTAGGGGTGCCAAGGAAAAGGTGGAGGAAGTCGCAAAGATATTATCACGACACTTGAAAGGAAAATTGATAAGTGATTAAAGGGAAAATATACTTACGTTGATCGTTTCGCCGCTCAGGAAAGGGAATCCATTGGAGCATGATGATATCCAAGGTTCGCACTCGAACAAACCTACTCATCCACCCCCGGTCCTTCCCTTCATCGATACTTGTAAATTAAGATTTTTTGGACCGTTGTCGAAGCTTGATCAAGCCTCGGTACAGTTGATGGTGGTATAATCTGATCGTATGGTTGAGGGTGAACACTTCACCTGCGACCCCCCTTAGTAAAGTGCCTGAGCATTAGCACAATCCTCTAAAAAGATAGAGAGATCTGGCCAAGGGTCACTCAAAATCGAATGCAAAAGTCGAGGATCACCGGATCGATTTCCAAGGGAGGAGATTCAACAGATGTGTCGGGGCCCAGGTGAACGGATAGGTGTATACGTAAAGAAACCATCCTTGAAACCGGTAATATTGTCACTGGAGGTAGGAATTTCTACTATCACTGCTTTGCTCCATCGACAGTCCTCCTCCACTCTGTTGACATCCGTCGCGATGCTAATATATTGAGATACATGTTCACATTGGCCCGGTGTGGATGCTGGAGTCTCGACATCAAAATCTATTAACGTATCAAATTTGGAGGGGGTCCACTGCCCTAGAGAAGGAACTGATTTATTCTCCCCCCTAATCGACTAGGACGACGACACAGTGTCGTTCCAACAAGGCATAATCTTGGAAGTCCTGGCCACGGATAATGGTGAAACCTTTCCGAAAAGAGAGAGAACGATGCTAATGTACCAAACAAATTCTGGTTCATGAGCCTGGAGAAAGGGCGAAAATGAGGAGCACCTGGCGATCAGAGCATTTTATAGGAATCGGTGTGGGAAGCAGAAGGGACGAACTTGCAGCAGTTCATAGACTCTTCGATTGTCGCATATGACAGCAACCCAGCACGGTTCCCTGGGCTATGGAATTTAATGCTCTTCTGTGGATGACATCATGGTAATAACGGCCTCGAGATGATGATTCAGTATCATTTCCTATGACTTCGATATAGGAAACGCGGAGACTATCTGTGTGCGGTAAAATTGGGGGAGTCTATTTCCCACCATTGAGGTATGTTCGGAGTACCCTAACAGCACGTCGAGGCCATAAGATCGTAATTGAGCTCCTTATCCAGAGTATTACCTATGGCTCTGTAATGCCTCGAGGATGAGACGGTCTGTTCGCGATTTAAGCGGAAGTCATGAAGAAGAGAAACTCCCGAGGAGATAGCCAAAATCAATAGGTTCTAATGTCTTGTCAAGACATCCCATCCCTATATCTTTACATTTAATGTGCCTTGTACTATACCGAGTCCCCTCACCTATATAAGGGGGACTCACCCTACCTTGTAAGGGACTGATGTTACTCCACTTCTCCAACTATCT
Organism: Nicotiana glauca; assembly: GCA_026770625.1. Lineage (NCBI taxonomy): Eukaryota > Viridiplantae > Streptophyta > Magnoliopsida > Solanales > Solanaceae > Nicotiana > Nicotiana glauca. Next base: position 30,945 of record MU664545.1, read on the forward strand.
CACGAAGAGCAATAATATTCTCTCCCTCTTTTATTTCTAAAATTCACTTATTTTCTCTCTAATTCACAGTTATTGCGATTGTTAGATATTCTCCTTGTTTGTTGTCAACAACCCCCGAGGTCGCCTTAGCACTTTATCATTTTCTTAGTTATTTTCTATTATTTCACTCGATATTTACAAGATAGACCTTGGTCTAGCTCTATTTTCATTTGTTATCCCCTCCCCGGCTATTTTGGATAGCCCGAGATAGGCTCAAACCTCGGCCCCGAGATATCTGCTGGCTGGATTTACATCCAGGCAACAGCCCCTTACTGGTTGCTTTGCTTAACTCGATTTTTATCATTTTACCTCACGCTTTAGCACCAACTGCCCTAACAAACTAGCTCGGGAATAGATGATATATTTTTTAAATCCCATTTACAAAGTTAATCGTTGTTACCATTTTTACGGTAAACAATAACAATATATATATATATACATCATTTTACCACCTTATATCAATCACAAAATACCAAACAAATAGCCTACACACCCAATTAGTTCATACACAAAACGACAACACTAGTAGTGTCAAACAACCCAAAAATATAACGACGAACGACCAGCCAACCACCCTGCCATTATGTGATTTTGATTCATACCCTTTCTCCTCCCAAACTCCTTAAAAATAGTATCAAAATAGACAATCCAACATCAACACAAAATTGCCCACAAAACAGTTCCACAAGTTTAGGAACTCAAAACTGATTTTTCACTTTACTAAAATACGTTTCGACTTGTCTTTTATTTCAAATTGAGATACACAACTAACAATACACAATTAAGCCTATTGTCCTATATACCATCCTTGATTTCAACATAAAAATAAGTTCATAACCTGCCAATAATAATGCAAAAAAAAACAACATACCACCCTTTCGAAACTCGCTAGGTCTAGTCTTTACAATCGAGTTACAATTCGTACAAGCATAGATAATGGAAAGAGAAGCATAAATTTACCTTGGACTGAGTAGAACCCATGAAACCTATTCCTTATTCATCAAAAATCAATCCCCCAATGCAGCTACACGAAGGAGAAAGAGAAACTAGCAAGCTGTCGGGGGGTTTCGCCACAAGAATCACATCGTATCACCCTAAATTGCCTAGGGTTTGTGTAGGATTTTTGGGGAGGATTTGAAGTGGTTCAATCTGATTTTTGGTCTGAGAAATGAGTGTACTAAATGAGTTAATAAGTCCTTAAAATTTCTCTCTTGTTCGACTTTAGGAGCTTTTAATTGAGGCCTCTCCTTTTGGCAAGTAGGTGATGCACCTACCAGTATGTGTAGTCTCGCGAACAAATGACTAACTCTCTACTATAATGTTGTATGATATAACGGTTTAATACATTGGAAACCAGACTCATAGATATTCAATTTTCTAGGTAGATAATCCCGTAATTCAAATTACATTGGGAAAAATTCTCAACTACATTTGACCTAAGTTTCAGCATAGTTATGAATGTAACTTGTGATGATCTTTGCCAACTTTTATTTCACAACTCACTTGACTTCAAAACATAACACACGACTGCGAGCACGTAATTTTCGCCCTACAAGAAATTACTTCCAAAAGACCAAAAGAAAATAGCCTTTTTGTTGTTTGCAATTTTTGCGGATTTTTGTTGTTATTTTTCTTATTTTTGCATTTGTGTGGGCATGTTCATGTGTTTAAACTAAAAAATAAAAATAAAAATAGAAAAATGTTGCATTTGGGATTCAATTCCACAATTAGAAGTTAATTAATATTTTTGTGATTTTTATAATAGCTTGACTAAAAGATAAAGAAAATAAAGAGGTGAAAAAATGAAGAGAAAACCGGACTGGGCCAGCCAAACCAGACCAAACCCAGGCCCCAAACATATCAGTGACCCAGCCTAAGACCAGGTCTCTCATAAGACGCCTCCAAACGACGCCGTATTGGCGTTTCTATCTCGAGCCATTGATCAAATCAACTGGACGGCTTAGATCAGGCCTCCTTTTATCCAAACGACGTCGCTTTGAGATGCCTAATCGGAACCGTCTATTTTGCTCGATCCAACGGTTCCAGGTTCCCCCCAGATACCCGACCCATTCCCATCTGAGACCGACCTATTCCCCCTTAACCAAAATGACCCCGTTTCGCTCAAGTGATTTGATCTCGACCGTTAGTTCCCACCATCCAACGGTCCAGATTACTTGACGCATTTTAATAAACTAATCCCCTACCCAAACCCTTTCACTCGTATCCATTCCCAAACGACCCCTCCTCCTTCATCATCTCTCAGAGACCAAACATCCCCCCTCAAGAACCCTAGCCCGTCGCCCTCTTTCCCCCTCGCCTGAAACACGGCGGCGACAACGCCGCCGGTCACCAAACTAACACCACAAAACCCCCATCACACCCCAAACCCAAATCTCCAAGCCCCTTACCTCGAATCATATCCGAGCTTCTTGAATCTTCGATCGAAGATTCGAGTCAAGACTCGACCTACACCAAACCGTCCCAAAGTGATACCACACGCTTCCCTAGACTCCCTTGTTGCCAAACCAATTGGTTTGGCTCGAATCAAGCCCAATCTACTCGAACCCCCAATCCGAGCCCCAAGACCTGTATAAGAGCTTCGAGCCTGGTTAAGAATTTTTGGTGGTTCAATAGGCTTTAGTCAAGTGTTCTCACTTGAGAATACACGATTAAAGCCCGTTTGGCCTCAAAAATCTCGAGTCTGAGTTTGGTCCCAAGTCTGTGTGGTTTCTGATTTCTCATCTTAAGGTATTTCCTCTTTCTCTCTTTTACCTTTATTTATTTATTTGTAGTCTAAGTTTCATTAGTATCTTCATCTGTTAAGTTGTCAATTTTTCCGCTCCTCCCTCAGACCTTTTATTTGGTCGATTTTCATTTCTGTTTGTCTGTTTGATTGGTTTGTTATAGGATAGGCATTCGCGTGGATTAGCATCGTCGAATAATTAGTTTCATTTTGTTTGTCTTTGGCTTAAGTTACTGTGAATCGCTTAATGAATATCGTTGATTATTTATATGAGTCGATTTGATTAGAACATTGTACATTGATCAATTCTGTCTAGTTTGGTCCAAAATCACGGATGGATATGTCAATTATTCATTATCGATTATACGTGTTATTATCGACTAAACGAATGTCATCAATTAATCTCGAAAATTCTCCTGTTAGAATACTGGACTGTAACTAGTTGTAACTGCCTGTATTTTTACTATTGGATTATAGCTGAAAACTATTTGTAATTCCAAAATTAATTGGATCAGCTTAGGTTAAAAATCAGAAATTAAATGAGTTACAGGCACATGTTTTAGTTAGTGGAACCTGCTGGACAGCAGGTATCCCATCCAGTTTCTGAACTTCAGAAATTAAAAAATTGGAACCCATACTTAGACATTTTTAAGTGGAAACACAGAGGGAATAAGATGGGTTTTGTCAGCCTTAAAACATTTTTAAATAGGCAGCAGGGGCTGTTGAGTTTGGATATAAAGACTTACACATTCTGAAGGAAGGGGGAGGTTTTTTTTTTGGAGATAAAAAGGCACACTCTATTAGGCAGGAAGAGTTCAGCTTAGGAGCTTAAAAAAAAAACAGTTCGACTCTTCCCCTGTTTCGATTTCCACACTTGTGTGCTTCCAGTTAATTCAAGGCTGCTGTTGGGTGGGCTTGAGTTTGGTGTTGTTGCTGCCTGGTTTTTCTGGGAATACTATTTGGTTGTCTTAAGTCCCCTGTTGAGTTAATATTTCCCTGGGATTTCGACCTGTTACTAGGCTGCCTACTATTCTTCTATCAGTTGTTCTAGTTTGTCGCTGGAATCTGTGTTACT
>MU664548.1:0-26664 GCA_026770625.1 Nicotiana glauca
GGTATTCATATCCGTTGGGTTGATATTCCGTAGGTTTCTTGTTAGGAATCGTCTCTTTCCATTTTTCTTTCATTCTATTCGTCTCACCTTGTTGTACTCTCTTCTTGAGTCTGTCGGGTAATAACAAGTAAAGAAATGATTTCAAAAATTTGCCACCAAGCTTTCCAATTGCACGAAACGGGATCTGGCCAACACATCAATTGTCGTAANACAACACAATAGATAAAGTTTGAGGGCGAACAACTCACTGCCCAGCGATTTCCTCTTCTACGATGCAATGACCGCTTCTGCGAAAACCACTTCTGCGGACTTAGGATCGCTTCTGCGGATCTGGCCCAAAATGTTTGGACTGCTTCTGCGGTCTGGGTCCCGCTTCTAAGGTTTACAAGCCGCTTCTGCGGAGCTGGTCTAAGGCAGCTGGATCGCTTTTGCGAAACCGCATCTACGGTTTTAGAGCCGCTTCTGCAGTTTCCCTTCGCATGGACCTTGGTTGCTTCTGCGATCCATTGACCGCATCTGCGGTCCTAGAACCGCAGATGCGGTTATGACAGAAGCAAAAACCTTCAGCTATTCCTCAATTTTCCTACTTAGCTCAAACCTCGCTCGTTTGACGCTCGGGGCTCTCGAGCCCCACCCGAACATAACGACAAGTCTAAAATCACAAGGCGAACCTACTCGAAACCTCGAAACACCCAAAACAACGCTAAATCTTGGAATCACCCCCTAAAACCAAATGAATCAAACTATTGAACTTCAAGTTCCTAATTTTCTTCCAACGGGCCAAAACGCCCTTAAACTACTCGGACTGACACCAAATTTTACGGGCAAGTCTTAACTGATATTTCGGACCTGTACTAAGCTTCAGAACCAAAATTCGAACCCGGTACCTAGAAAATCAATGATTTCTTAGTTTCTTTAATTCTTTAAAACTTCAATTTAATAATTTCTAATAAAATTTCATTACTCGGGTTAGGGACCTCAGAATTCGGTTTCGGGCATACGCCCACGTCCTATATTTTTCCACGGACCCTCCAGGACCGTCAAATCACGAATTCGGGTCCGTTTTCCCAAAACATTTACCGAAGTCAAACTTGACCTTTTAAGGAAATCTTAAAGAAATAATTAGGCATATTTCACTCAAAAACTCTTCCAACTCCCGAACCGACCGTCCCCGCAAGTTGTAAATTAGCTAGAGCAAGTACGGGAGGCTTTATTTAAAGGAACGGGGTTCTAAAAAGTAAAACGACCTGTCGCGTCGTTACAAAAAGTGAAGACGCATGATACCTTTCACTTTCGTAGTTCCTCTTTGTCACACGTCCTTTTTTACACACCTACCCCGAAGGATAAATGTATAAGGGAGTTTTTCCATTTAAAGTGACATTATTCGAAATGAGATTATCTATTTATTTTAGAGTCGTGGGATAGGATTGGCTTTTGGTGTCCCAAGTCACCGGTTTAATTTAAATCCCAAATCGAGGAAAATTTCGACTTCCCAATTGGAGTCTGCGAACTAGAAATTCTGTGTAAGGAATTCTGTTGACCCGAGGGAAGGTGTTAGGCACCCCCGGATCTCATGGTTCTAGCACGGTCGCTTAAATAATAATAAGTGGCTAAAATCTAATTTTTTTTATTCATGCTCCAATCTATAGTGCAATTTTATAATTATTTACCGCTTTTTAATTATCTTTTACGAAAGTGAACGTCGTTTAAAAATGTATTTTCGGATCGTGTCACATGAAATGCACCCGGATCCTCGACACATTCTTATTCGATGTTTTGGGATTTGGATTTGGGTCGCATGAAATGCGCACCCGTATTTAGCAATGTAAAACTATTAAAAGCGCGCCTAAAGTGACTAACGTATTTTTAACTTTGCGAGGGGCCGTGAAATTTGCTAAACGGCACGCTCCGAATGATAAGTATTTTTAATTAAGCAATTACTGAGGGCCCCGCAATTTGCATTTTATTTGGCGAGGCTCGTCTCATCATTTTATTTAAAGGCCAATCCTAAAGCGATTATGATTTTTCTACTTATCTCGTCTCTAAAGAAATAAAGAAAAGGGGCCCTAATTAGTTTGCTTCACATCCCAAAGCTTATTTGAAAAGCTGCTTTAAAATGTGGGCCTGTGGGAACACTTAATAGACCCAATACGTGAGATTGCTGGGCCCTTGAAAGAAGGCCCAATTCACACCCTCGCAGTCGCAGACCAACAAGCCCAAGTTCGAGCCTGGACAGAAGCAAACGCAGCACTCACCCGAATCTGAGCAGCCCGGTCAGTCCCAAACGAATCAGCTAATTTCTGTGCAATTTTACAATGTATTCTAACTCAAGTAATAAAATCAATTTGGGTTTATCACTGATTTACTTTATATCCTTATTTAAACAATTCAAAATACCGGTGACAACTTATCCTATTTATCTATCCATCAGTAGGCTCCTAAATGTTATCAAGGGAAAAGTCAAATTGAAAACGATAGTAGTAACATTAACATGATTAAATCGATATTCCAGTAGAATTGATTCATTGGCTTTGGAAACTACACACCTTATCTAAACGAAGGACAATCATGAATTAGGACAGTAATTAACTTCAGATTCCTCGTCCTGGTACTTATTATTTTAAGTTTCAAATCACTCACTTACTCTTAACTTTCTGCCTTCAAATACAGTAACTTCAACTCACAGGTGCTATTCCATCAGTTCAACAGGAAACTAGTTACTACTGATACTCAACAAAATCCATAAGCATCTCTTAGATACACAAACATGTAATTAAAAATTCAACCAAGCAAATTTATGCTTACTAGTCTATCAATCAATACAGTCCCAAATAAACATGAATATATAATTTGAATATTTAAAGCTACAACAACTCTTAACAAATTCAATTGAACAAATAGCAATTCTCCTTCTTTCAGTTTCCAAATCACTCATACATTTGAACCAAGTTCCCACATCATTAGAGACAAAGAGTGTGTACTTGAAATTGAGTTGCAATGAAGAAGCAGAGATCAGCAGCAATAACGATATTCAGGATCAGTTCAAAATCAAGCTCAAAATCCAGGAGCATTTTGAAAACCAAGCATGATCAACAGAATAGTCCAAACAATGCCAAGTACTCAGGAATGACCCAGGAAATCAATATACCCAAACCATTAACCCATGATTGACTTTAATTAACCAACACTAATGCCAAAATGATTCCAAATACTTTCAGACCTCGAGCATTTAACAGGAACAGAGAATTCAAACTATTTTTGGTTTTGAAATGAACTAGAAAATTGAACTAAAGATGGAATCTAGAAAATAACCTAAAGAAGGCAATGAAATAGTGTTTTTTTTTTTGTATTTTTTCTTGTATTTTCTGTTTGTTTTTGGTTTTTGTTTAATGCTGAATTTCAAACTAGATCTGAAACTAAGGAGAGGTTTTTGGGGGAATTTTTGAGCTGAAAAACCTTTTGTGAAGGCATGGGAATGCCTCTTATATAGGCACGAGTGAGGGAAACTTGATATTTTCTCTTTTATTATTAGTCCTTACTCATTTAGCTTTTAGCCCCCTTACTTTTTTAACTTGTCACACAAGTAAGCCCCTAAGTTTATTGAAATATGTACTGAAGTCCTACTTTAGAATGTCCTGGTAGGTTCTACCTTTATCTATCATGTTCCTATGCCATTGTAAATACCTATACTACCCTTGGTTAAGTTCTAAAATTACCATCCTTAACAAATTGAGCCATTTCTAATGCCCAAACTATCCCTCACTAACTCTAAATTTACTAAACCAACCAAACCCATTTTGTCCCTTTTACCTTAGCTACAAATTCAATATAGTTAATCAAGAACTAAGCTATTCAGCTACATCCAACCATCCAAACCTTATTACTTAAAAAAAATATTGAATTAAAGAACAATTAAAACCTACTAATCAAGCTATCAGAATATTAATTCAATCCAACCAAAATTCAATAGTGTTCAACACAGACTTACAACCACATTTAAACTAAAATCTAAAATTACCAAACCAAGATTGGGGAATGAAACAAGATTAACTACAAACACTTACAGAAATCAACTCCAAAAAAAAATTGCCAAATTCAGAACTAAAAATTGAAATTAAAATGAAGAAAACCTAATTAAATCGAATTAGACTAACTAAATAGAACTAAGCACTGAAACAAATCAAAATACAATAAAACCTAGAATTGTAACAGAAACATGATCAACAAATTAATTAAAACCTAAAATTCTAATTCAATTAGCATGAAGAACTCTCAATCATGGAGGAGCATTAAAAAAATGGACACTCACTACTAACAGTAACAAACAGAAACAGATTGATGCTAAACTTAAAACTTCATTAAACAACTAACAACATGAACCAAACTAATAAGAACCGAGACTAAAATAATGAAAGAAGAGAAGAAAACTTACAACTAAATCTTTATTTGGCCGATTCATCGAAGTTGGTTTTTAATTAATTTTATATGTTTATAAAACATATAGCATCAATTAAAAAAAACACTCGACACTTGAAATCCCCAAAATAATTCCGACCCCATAAACCCTAGATCTGCAATTCTAGCTTAACCAATGATATTCGAAGGCTTTTGGCTAGGAATTCAAGTTGAGGGAGTTATGGGGACTGTGGGGTGCGAATTTGGAGCCGTTTGGACAAAGTGATACTTTGGCCGGGTTCTTCAAACTAACATTCGAGAAGCTAGGCGTTGAATCAAAAGAAAATAGGGCCATATTCGTGATGAGGGAGAAAGGGAGATTTCAGGGTGTTATTTTGGTTGAGTTTGGTGACCGGTGTCGTCACCGGCGGCTGAGGATTTCGGGGCGGCGCAATTAGGGTTCTAAAAGGGGTCTCTGATGAAGGCGAAGGTCTGGGGGGGGGGGTGCCCGTTCGGACCGTTTTATATTAATGAGAGGCGAGTTCCTGGCCATTAGATCGAGTTACCTTGACGGCCAGAATTGAGGGCATGAAACGACGTCGTTTTAGTTATGTGGGGGACGGACCGGGTTTGGGGAATTGGGTTGGACGGGTGTGGGTTGGTTTTGGGCTGAATAAGTGAATTAAAAGGCGCACTCGTTGTAACAGTCCACTTCTCCCTTTTATTTGTTTTCTCTTTATTTCTTTTATCTATTTTTGTATTTTAATATGTATTTTTGTATTTATTTATTTTTCTGATTTTATAAAAATGCAAAATTAAAGACCTAATAAATTTCAAAGTAATTAACTCCTAAAAAACTATTTTGTGACGAATTTATAATTAGAACAATTATAAATACAAAAATGGACTATTTTTATTATTTTCATTATATTTTGTTCCAAAAACATCTTAACCCCTAATTAATTCTAAAATGTGAAATTAAATTCTAAATGCAAATGCCAAATGTATTTTTTTTCTATTTTCCATATGAATTAAAATGCACAAATAAATGCACAAAATAACACAAAAATTCACAAAATTGCAAAATAATGAAAGAAATTATTTTATTTGAATTTTTGGGAATAATTCACTTAGGGCAAAAATCACGTGCTCATAGCTGACCCTCTTTGCCCGGAAACACGAAGAGTTTTCATGCAAAGATAAGTGAGCAGAAACGAGCGATTTTTGCTCGTTTGAATATTCCGTGTGAAGCAGATTTGAAAGTTCTGACCGCACCCTGCTTCGGAGGTTGCCTACATATCGTTGTCTAAAAAGGAATCAGGTCAGTGTAGTTCGGAAAAGTTTGGTAGCTGGGACTACCAGGAGCTGTGAATTTCACTGATGTTGCTGCTGCTACTGCTTGCTAACCTCCGTATTACACCAAAAGGAAAAACAAAGCTAAGCTAGCTATGCCTATCAACTATGAGTTACAAGATTCCTATCTATAATTCTCTTGAAGCTTGATCTTGAGTCTTAGCTAATTTTGCTGTGGACTTCGATCTGAATCTTGATGCTCGCAAGTTGTAGGTGTTTACTTCGTCATGCAGCATTAAGTCAAAATAGGATCAACGGAGCTTGTGACTTCAATAAGGTTTTGAGCAATCCGCACCCTTACTTGCTAAAAATTTGAGTTCATTTCTTTTTGTTCTTCTCTTCTTTTCTTGATTCTGAATTGAGACTCGTTTCATCGGTCATCTCGCACCCTGTGTCTTGAGATCGACCTGTGTAAGATACCAAAATAAACAAACAAACGAAATTTTTCTGCCCCAGTTTTCACTAGAAAAATTTCGTGAGTTAGTTGTGACACATGTCTAAGCAATCAAGTCAGGATTGTGTAGGTAGATCCTCGGTTTTGGCCGGGATTTGAGAAGAAAAAGCTCCACGGTTTTTTCGCCAGGAGATCCTCGATTTTTTGGCCGGGATTTGGAAAGAAAAGGCTCCACGGCTTTTGGCCGGGAGATCCTCGGTTTTTTGGCCGGGATTTTGAAAGAAAAAGCTCCTCAGTTTTCTGGCCGGGAGGTCCTCGGTTTTTTGGTCGGAATTTGGAAAGAAAAAGTTCCTCGGTTTTGGCCGGGAGATCCTCAGTTTTTGGCCAAGATTTGGAAAGAAAAAGCTCCTCGGTGTTTTGGCCGGGAGATCCTCGATTTTTTGGCCGAGAGATCATCGGTCTTTTGGCCGGGATTTTGAAAGAAAGAGCTCCTCGATTTTTGGCCGGGAGATCCTCAGTTTTTTGGCCGGGATTTGGAAAGAAAAAGCTACTCGGTTTTTTGGCCGGGAGATCCTCGATTTTTTGGCCGGGATTTGGAACGAAAAAAATCCGTGGTTTTTTGGCCGGGAGATCCTCAGTTTTTTGGCCGGTATTTGGAAAGAAAAAGCTCCTCGGTTTTTTGGCCGGGAGATCCTCGGTTTTTTGGCCGGGATTTGGAAAGAAAAAGCTACTCGGTTTTTTGGCCGGGAGATCCTCGGTTTTTTGGCCGGGATTTGGAAAGAAAAAGCTCCGCGGTTTTTTGGCCGGGAGATCCTTGGTTTTTTGGCGGGGATTTGGAAAGAAAAGGCTCCACGGTTCTTTGGCCGGGAGATCCTCAATTTTTTGGCCGGGATTTTGAAAGAAAAAGCTCCACGATTTTTTGGCCGGGAGATCCTCGGTTTTTTGGCCGGGATTTAGAAAGAAAAAGCTCCGCATTTTTTTGGCTAGGAGATCCTCAGTTTTGGCCGAGATTTGGAAAGAAAAAGCTCCTCGGTGTTTTGATCGGGAGATCCTCGATTTTTTGGCCGGGAGATCATCGGTCTTTTGGCCGGGATTTGGAAAGAAAAAGCTGCTCGATTTTTGGCCAGGAGATCCTCAGTTTTTTGGCCGGGATTTGAAAAGAAAATGCTACTCCATTTTTTGGCTGGGAGATCCTCGATTTTTTGGCCGGGATTTGGAACGAAAAAACTCCGTTGTTTTTTGGCCGGGAGATCCTCAGTTTTTTGGCCGGTATTTGAAAAGAAAAAGCTCCTCGGTTTTTTGGCTGGGAGATCCTCGATTTTTTGGTCGAGATTTGGAAAGAAAAAGCTCCGCAGTTTTTTGGCCGGGAGATCCTTGGTTTTTTGGCGGGGATTTGAAAGAAAAGGCTCCACGGTTCTTTGGCCGGGAGATCCTCAGTTTTTTGTCCGGGATTTGGAAAGAAAAAGCTCCACGATTTTTTGGCCGGGAGATCCTCAGTTTTTTGGCCGGGATTTAGAAAGAAAAAGCTCCGCGGTTTTTTGGCTAGGAGATCCTCAGTTTTTTGGCCGGGATTTAGAAAGAAAAAGCTCCTCAGCTACTATGATTTATTTTTCTTTGGGGGTTTTCATTTTCTTTTATTTTCTTCTTCTTCTTTTCTTCTTCTTTTTATATTTTCCTTTTTTATTTAGCAAAACGCATGAAAGAATTTTGGAGAAACTTCCCTTTTGGTTGTTTTCCTGCTGCAAAGCTATTTCAGCGCTTGCGCATTTCATTTCTTTTGGGCTGCACCTGCTTCTTGCACGGTTGCTCTAAATAAGACCTGTTTTCAACAAAGAACAATTTGTTAGTTTGAAACGGTGGTTGGTTTTGTGGCCTTGATCATCCTAATTGCTTGATCCCGGCCCCTTTCCGTTGAGAACTTTGCTGCTTGTTGGCTTTGAGGGTGAATCTCTTTTCAAACCGACCGGGTTCAACTCTCAGGATTTCATTATGACTCGCCTGTGTGAGCTCTAGACTTTTCACTTTATTCTGCCCTTGGGACCTTTGCCTTTGACTTTCTTTCTTTTCAAACGTCTTTACTTTGAAAGCATCAATCACCATGGTCAATCGGGATTAGACTGACGCACCCGCTGAGGCTGGGTATTTTCTTTGGCTTTTGCCAGCGGAACCCTATAGAACCAGTCCTGCCACCTTCTCTTTGTAATAGTTACGGAATCAGAGTTAAGCCAAAAAGGATTCAAAGAAAAGTATGCAAAAGGTAAGCATATGAGTTTAAAGAGAAGCGTCCCTTTCGGGGAACAAGAAGGACTTATCTGGGGTGCATGCTGGCTTCAAATGAACATGACATGCTTCTTAGACTGGACGCTCGGCCCACACAAATATTCCAATTTCTCGTGAACCATTGATCTGCATTCCCAAACCAGGGAACCTTGCCAGGACTCTTTTCGTGGTGAAGTGCCTTTTTTTCGGCTGGCGGCGCCCTTTGCTGGTTTTTGCCAATCGACCTCTCTCATTTCTCTTCTCACTATCGCCCGATAGTGCTCTTTCCGTGTTTTCACTAAGCGAACTCTCTCATTTACATTTTCTCTACTCACCGTCGCCTTATGGTGCCCAAAGGTTTTAACCGATAAGACTCTCTCATTTTATTTCTCTCACTGTCGCCCGATAGTGCTCTTTGCGAGTTTTCACTAAGCGGACTCTCTCATTTTTATTTTCTCTACTCATCATCGCCTTATGATGCCCGAAGGTTTTCGCCGATAAGACTCTCTCATTTTATTTCTCTCAATTTGAGCTGTATCAGATTCCAACAATGTTGTTTTCAATTCCCATGTCTTTGCCTATTGATCAGAAGGACTTGGACAAGGCTTTGGGTAAAAGAATTTTGGACGGAACTACAACTTTGGAACCGTTTTGGCGGATTCATAGCCGAACCAACATATCATCTGCCCCAGTTTCAACTTTTGGGGGAATTGAGATTTTTGTTTTGGTGTGATTGAACCTCAAGGAGAGGCTGCCTACGTATCCTTTCGGAATCAAGTCGAACGTAGTTCAGGCAAAACATTGTTTCTTGTTTTTGTTTTTCTTTTGTTTTCCTTTCTTTCTTTTCTTTTTCTTTTTCTTTTCTTTTCTTTTCTTTTTTTGTTTTTTCTTTTTATTTTTCTTTTCTTTTCTTTTTCTTTGTCTTTTTCTTTTTCTTTTTCTTTTTCTTTTTCTTTTTTTCTTTTTCTTTTCTTTTCTTTTTGTACTTCTGGGTTCCAAAGAGGGTAATCAAAGAAGCGTAACCGGATCAAAGGGTTTACGAAGGATTGATAGTGTTTGGGATAGCGGGAAGGAAAGCCTTTGTCATCTCAATTACACAAAAGCCATTACCACAGGAGGTCTAGACATAGTACCTTTTTACTACATCCGCATTGACTGCTGTTTCAGGATCATTTGCTTCAATGTCTCCCAGATACAATGCTCCTTTTGGCAAAATCTTTCGGATTATGTATGGACCTTTCCAATTGGGAGCAAACTTTCCTCTTGCTTCCTGGTGATAAGGGAGAATGCACCTGAGCACGAGCTGTCCCACTTCAAAATTCCTGGGACGTACTTTCTTGTTATAGGCGCGGGCCATTCTTTGTTGGTACAACTGCCCGTGGCAAACTGCGGTCATCCGTTTTTCATCAATTAATGACAGTTGCTCTAGCCGGGTTTTGACCCACTCGCCGTCCTCAATTTCTGCTTCAACGATTATGCGAAGCAGAGGGATTTCTACTTCTGCCGGTATGACTGCTTCAGTTCCATAAACCAACAAGTACGGAGTTGCTCCGATTGATATATGCACTGTGGTGCGATACCCGAGTAATGCAAAAGGCAGCTTTTCATGCCATTGCCTGGAGCTTTGAATCATCTTTCTCAAAATCTTCTTGATGTTTTTATTCGCTGCTTCAACGGCACCATTGGCTTTTGGCCGATAAGGAGTAGAGTTTCTATGTGTTATCTTGAATTGTTCACATACCTCTCCCATCAGACGACTATTCAGGTTTGCAGCATTGTCGATAATGATTGTTGCAGGAATGCCAAAGCGGCACATGAGATTGGAGTGCACAAAGTCTACCACAGCTTTCTTGGTGACCGACTTGAGAGTGATGGCCTCGACCCATTTTGTGAAATAATAGACTGCAACCAATATGAATCTATGCCCGTTTGAAGCTTTAGGCTCAATCGGCCCAATGACATCCATGCCCCGGGCAACAAACGGCCTAGGTGCTGACATCGGATGAAGCTCTGTTGGAGTGCATGAATCGAATCACCGTGCACCTGGCATTGATGGCATTTCCGAACAAAACTAAAGCAGTCTTTCTCTATGTTTATCCAATAATATCCCGCTCGCAGTATTTTCTTTGCCAAAACATATCCATTCATATGAGATCCGCAGACCCCTGCGTGCACTTCATGCATAATTCTTCCGGCTTCCTCGGTATCAACACATCTTAGCTAGTTGAGTTTCGGGGTCCTTTTATACAAAACGTCACTACTTAATAAGAAACCACTCGCATTTCGTCTAATGGTTCTCTTCTGATCTCCAGTGGCTTGCTCGGGATACTCTTGCATTTTCAGAAACCTCTTGATATCGTGATACCGTGGCTGAGTGCTAAGTTCCACCTCGACCGCATTACAATAACCGTGCCTTTCTTTGATTTGAATTTCCAGGGGATCAATATGGGCATTGCCTAGGTAAGGCATTGTAGCTAAAGTGGCGAGTGCATCAGCTAGTTCATTGTGACATCGAGGAATGTACCTGAACTCTATTGACTTGAAGAGTTTGGTGAGATCTTTCACATGTTTTCAATATGGAAAGAGCTTAACATCTCGAGTCTCCCACTTTCCTTGTTCTTGTCGGATAATCAAATCGGAGTCCCCCATGATCAATAAATCTTCAACATCTTTGTCAATGGCCATATTCATGCCCATGATGCATGCTTCATATTCAGCTGTGTTGTTTGTGCAGAAGAACCGGAGCCTAGTTGTAGCTGGATAGTGCTAACAATTGGGTGATATCAAGATTGCCCCAATGCCTACACCTCTTGCGTTTAACTGCTCCGTCAAAGAACATTTTCCAAGCACGAGTGTCTTCGGAGATAGCTTCTACTGAATTAACTTCTTCGTCTGGAAAGTATGTGATCAATGGTTAGTATTCCTCGTCAATCGGGTTTTTCGCTAAATGATCTGCCAACGCCTGGGCTTTCATTACCGTGCGAGTGACATAGACTATGTCAAATTCAGTGAGCAAGATTTGCCATTTTGCCAGTCTCCCAGTGGGCATCGATTTCTAGAATATGTATTTCAAAGGATCCAACCTGGTGATAAGGTAGGTAGTGTGGGCTTGAAGATAGTGTCTCAATGTCTGAGCGACCCACGTCAGAGCACAGCATGTTCTCTCCAACAAAGTATATTTAGCCTCGTAGCTGGTGAACTTCTTGCTCAGATAGTAGATCGCCTGCTCTTTCTTGCCGGTTGTATCGTGTTGCCCCAGAACGCAACCAAAAGAATTTTCCAACACCGTTAGATACAAGAAGAGAGGTCGCCTTGGCTCGGGTGGGACCAACACCGGAGGATTTGACAGATATTCCTTGATCTTGTCAAAGGCCTCTTGACAGTCGGATGTCCATTTGATTGCTGCATCCTACTTCAACAGTTTGAATATGGGCTCACACGTGGTAGTCAGTTGAGCAATGAACCGACTAATATAGTTTAACCTGCCCAATAAACTCATCATGTCTTTCTTAGTTTTCGGAGGAGGTAGATCTCGAATAGATTTTATTTTTGTTGGATCTAACTCAATACCTCTTCTATTGACTATGAAACCCAGGAGCTTGCCTGATGGGACTCCGAAGGCACATTTGGCCGGATTCAGCTTCAAATTATACTTGCGCAGCCGTTCAAAGAACTTTATCAAATCTCGAACGTGGTCACTCTGAGTTCGGGACTTGATGATTACGTCATCCACATACACCTCTATCTCTTGATGCATCATGTCGTGGAAAATGGCAGTCATGGCTCTCATATAGGTTGCCCCGGCATTCTTCAGCCCAAATGGCATGACCCCATAGTTGTAGGTACCCTTGGGTGTAGTGAAAGTTGTCTTCTCGACATCTTCTTCATTCATCAACACCTGGTGATATCCTGCGTAACAATCCACGAAGGACTGTATTTCATGTTTGGCATAGTAATCAACAAGGATGTGAATATTGGGCAACAAAAAATTATCTTTGGGGCTCGCCCTATTCAAATCTCGATAGTCCACACACACCCGGGTTTTCCCGTCTTTCTTTGGCACTGGAACCACATTGCCTAGCCATGTAGTATATCGGACCACTCAGATTACCTTCGCCTTCAGTTGTTTTGTGATTTCTTCTTTAATTTTATCACTGATATCGATTTTAAACTTTCTCTGCTTTTGCTGGACTGGAGGACAATCGGAGTAGATTGACAGTTTGTGCACCACTAGATCCACACTCAGTCTTGGCATGTCATCATACGACCAAGCAAACACATCTTTAAACTCAAACAAGAGTTGGATTATTGCATCTCGGGTTTTCTCATCTGTGTGAATGCTTATTTTGGTGTCCCTTATTTCTTCAGCAGTTCCCAAATTAACCGGTTTAGTGTCATTAAGATTCGGCTTAGGTTTGTTCTCAAATTGTTCCAATTCTCGGTTTATTTCCCTAAAAGCCTGTTCTTCATCATATTCCGGTTCTTGATTCATTATTTCACAATTAGACAGTGTGTTTGAGTCTAGGAATGAAGTCCGCAAGCATGTCATGTTATTTAAGCCGCATTATTATAACTGAAAAAAAGATGAAAGGGAAAAATAACAAAAATCAGAAAGAATAAAGGGAAAATGGACGATGAAATATTGATTTCATTTCTTGGAATTTTGGAAAGATAACAAGGTTTACATTCAAGAATTTAAAAGGAAAGAAACTAAAAGAAACATCCGAGTTACACCCTGAGACAACTTGAGATGCAGAAAAGGTGACAAGGCTAGTCTACCGGGACTCCCGCCTGATCGGGAATGGTGTAGCCTTCCAATTTTGGAGTTTGGCGTCTGGTCCTATGTAGAGCACCTCAGCGGTGCTAGTCCCTTCCCCTGGCTGGACCATGTTGGTTTTATAAAGCATTTGCCTCAAAGCTCCACAGACATCTTCTATTTTATCAACCGTGAACACCTCATCATCTTCTTCTCCTACTTAGGCTTGACAAAGGTCTCATACAGATGTGGCAATGGTTGCGGCAAAACCCATCCTTATTTCTTTCTTTCGTCGGCCCATTTCTCATCATCTGGGGTAGGGTGGAAGCCTATCCCGAAATACTTTTTTGCTGCAGGAGGCGTTACCGGTTCGGATATTCTTTGCAAAGATTTTCCCAACCCTTTTCCTGGTTTGAAACAATGTCTAATCATTTATTTGGCTACCATGATTGAAGCATTAGATAAGAAAGGCTGGGGGCATGGATGTCCTTCCTCATACTGATTAGCTACCACAATTTCAAAGGCTTGATATACAATATTCTCACTTCCCTCCCTCGCCTCCAGGCAGGTAGATGGGCCACGATATATGGACTGCTCACCTTCCCCACGAACCACGATCTCCTGATCTTCATGCTCAAATTTTACCATCTAGTGGAGGGTAGAGGGCACAACTCCTGCAGCATGGATCCAAGGCCTTCCCAGAAGAAAATTGTAAGACGTATCCATTTGTAACACCTGGAAAGTCACCTCGAAATCCACCGGGCCTATGGTCAGTATCAAATTAATTTCACCGATGGTATCTCTTTTAACACCATCGAAAGCTCTCACGCAAACATTATTTGGACGAATCCTTCCCGTCCCTATCTCCATTCCTTGCAAAGTGGAGAGTGGGCCTCCGTCCACCATGACCCGCTTAACGTAGTAACCTTCACATCTAACAGTCAAGTGCAAGTCTTTATTGTGGGCAGCTCCTTCTGGAGGCAAATCACTTTTACTGAAGGAGAGTTGGTTGACGGCGAAGAATCTTTCTGCCATCCTTTCAAGTTGTTCAACTGAAGTCTCGGCTGGCACATATGCTTCATTCAGAGTTTTCATAAGGATCTTCTGATGTTCGGCAGATTTGGTCACAACTGACAACAGTGACACTTGCTCAGGACACTTCCTCAATTGGTCTACTGTTTCATAATCCGGTATTTTCATTTTCTGAAAGATTGTCTCTGCTTCTTCAGCGCTGACTGGCTTCTTAGATGGAAAACGCTTTTGTGTGGCGTTGTTTACCTCTTGTATATTTGAATATTTTTCAACAGGGACTGCTCCTGGAAGTTCTCCCAAAATTTCCTCGCCTTTGTATGTGACCACTGTTTATTGGTAGTTCTAGGGCACTGTAGAGGGGTCGGTCATGGGCTTCTATGGTGCGCGTGCAATAACCACTTGCTCACTCAGCCGAGGCGGTTTAATTGTCCCCCGCACCACGTAGGCCCCTTTCGGCACATACATCTGTGTCCCCTTCTTCACTTCATACTTCCTTGGAGTGCTCATAACTAGTGGTTTCTCTTGGCGACCTCGCGGAACATAAAGAACCCCGTGTTTAGGAGGCACCAGCTCTGCTTTTGTCTCAGTTTTCTCCTCAGGCTCAATTTTGACAGTTTTATCCTTCTTCCCCTCTTTTTCCTGCTTCGGGGCTACCTTTGGCTTCCTTTCGGCATTGGCAATAGCAATTATGGATTTTGGGGCCGGATCAAAGTCTCGGTCTTCACAAATTATACCGATTATCGGCCCGTTATTGTAAGTGGGAAAAGGAATGGTGACATTCGGGGATTCTTCATCCCTCAACACTATTTTCCCTTGTTCAATAAAATCTTCCACAACTTTTTTCAATGTCCAGCAGTTGTCAGTATTGTGCCCTTCAGCCCCTGAATGATAGGCACAATGAACACCCTGTTGATAAGCTGGTGATTCCGAATTTGGCCTGTTTTAGGGAATAGGCTATAATAGGTTCATCTGGACGAGCTTCGAAAACAAACTGGAATATGGTTCACCAATCGGGGTAAAATTTGGTCGCCTAGGTGGTTCCCGAGGGCAGAAATTATTATGTGTTGGTCGGGGGTTATATTGGTTTTGGTAAGGGGGCTGGTTTCTTTGGAATGGAGGTGGGTTTCGGTTAGCTTGTGGTTGCGGGCGGCTGAAAGGTTGAGCATTCATTACCGCGTAAGGTGGAGGAGCATAAGTCATATCTATGTGAGGGTAGTAGTGCTGAGCGGCTCTTTCTGAGAACACCGGCCTAGGAGCTGTAAGGCCCCGTGAAATCCCGACTCAAAAACCCGGATCCCGTAGTGCCAAGTTAGAATCATGTGTTAGAAATTAGTAAATATGCTTCGCGGACCTTTTTGGATTGAATGATGTATTAAAAAGTCAAGAATAAGTTTCCAGAAAAATGCAAGAAATGCGGTCCAGAATGCGGTCGCATAATTGAAATGCGGACCGCATACCTACCGCAGAGTGAGGTAGAATGTTGGATGAAATTGAAGTCAGAAATGCGGTCGAATTGCGGTCGCATAATTGAAATACGGACCGCATAGCTGCCATAGAGTGAGGCAGAATATTGGTTAAAATTGAAGTCAGAGATGCGGTCAAAATGCGGCCGC
Source organism: Nicotiana glauca (assembly GCA_026770625.1). Classification (NCBI taxonomy): domain Eukaryota; kingdom Viridiplantae; phylum Streptophyta; class Magnoliopsida; order Solanales; family Solanaceae; genus Nicotiana; species Nicotiana glauca. Next base: position 15,803 of record MU664548.1, read on the forward strand.
ATAATCAATAAGGCGGACCACATAGACGTCGCATATTTTCCTTTGAGTTTTGCGAAGGTCAGTTCTACGGTGCACTTTGCGACCGCAGAATATGAATGCGGACCGCATTCTTACCGCGGGCCGAGTCAGAATGTTTAGTTTTTTGGGAGCATTCTGCGGTCCATTATGCGGACCGCATGTTAATTCTGCGGTCGCAGATGCAACCGCATAGTTGACTCGGGGCTCCAATTTTCTAATTTTTAACCCGACTTCCCTATCAATATAACTGGTGTATTAGCTCATTTTGAGCATTCATCTGAGCAATTCGAGAGAGAGTAAGAGGTTCCTTAGAGAGGGAAAGTCTCTCATCAAATTATTCTATAAGATTGGGCTAAATCATTGAAGAAAATCAAGGAAAGGCTCCTGAATCTTCATCCCAAGAGGTAAGGCTCCATCACCTCAGCTCATATTTGTATACTTAGCCATATGGGGCCATTAGGGAAGTAATTCATGGGTATGAGAATGAATATCTTGCATGCATGCCACCTTAGAGTATTGGAAAGTAGTAAAATTAAAAAGGAAGCAATTGGGGGTATAACATGATAGAAATTCCTCTCAAAAAGGGGCCTAAGATACAATGCACCTTTGGTGTTTGATGATATGCTCGAGCCAAGCTAGAACTTCAGTTTCGTCTCTAATTCTTAATTTTTAATTCAAATTTCTTGCTCAATAGATTGAAGCTCTAAGAGTTCCCGAAAATTTAAAAAGAGTAAGGAACAACCTTATTGAGGTATGTATGGCTAAAACCCCCTTCTATTAGAAATCGAGCTCCGTTGGTGCTTACGGACGTGTGGTAAGAGTTGAATTGGCTAGTATATTGATTGTTATTGTGAAATTAATTGATTTACATATATCTATACATATTCGTGAAGGATGTGCCTCAATGTGAACAACGTGCCAATCTTGATAATTAGAGAATGATGAAAAGTACAATTATTTGTTGAAATACTTGGGCTATAAGCCGAAACTGAAACAAAGAATTATTCATGCTAGCCATGTGCTCACTATTTGTGATTGCAACTTGAGTTATCTTTGATATACGTATCTATGATCACAACTTATAAACTAGTATTGAAAAGGGACAATGATGTGATGATGGTGGCCATGAGTGCCCAGAAATAGTTATGATATGTATGGAACAAGGATTTGAAGGTGTTGACAAATGAGAATCGAGTAATGCCTCCAATGAGGTGACCTAGCCGATCGGATCGTGATCGGACACCATGCCGCATACATGGTGGAAATGTGCTGATATTGAATCCCGTATAAGGGAAATGAGATATTGATTGAAAGTAATGCCTCCAATGAGGTGACCTAGCCGGTGGGGTCGTGACCGGACTCAGCTCGAGATGGCGGTGGTGATGAGAACAGTGGTGAACATGTGACAGAATTGCCTTAATTGGTGTTGTGGAAATTGTATGAAGAATTATATGAATTGTTTCTTTGGTTTTCCGTATTAATTGCTTGTATCTATTTGATAGTTCTTTCTAGAAAAATGGTGTTTAGTTATACATACCAGTACAATTCAAATGTACTGACGCCCCTTTTGACGGGGGCGCTACATTCGTGTTATGATTGTAGGTGGCCCAATAGCGGACAGTGCAGACTGTGTATAGCGGAGCGTTCATCTACTCGAAGTCTCGGTGAGCCCCGTATTCTTCCATGGGGCTGCACGGTGTATCTTTTGTTATTACAACTTTTCATTTTGAGGTATATCCGGGGCCTTGTTGTCGGCATAGTCATGATTATGTGTTGTATATTTAGAGGCTCCAAAGACACTAGTGTGGGTTGTGTACGGGTTTTGGGGAGTCCCCTCTGTGTATATGTTATAATCCTAGCTTGTGATCTCCTTAAGCCGTGACTCTAATAGAATCCATGAAGCTAACTTATGGACGGTAAAATATCACGATATGAAATGAACTAGTAATGTGGTATACCCCGTGTATTATCGTTCAAATTAACCAAAGGCATGAGTTCCGTATTCATAATAAGTTGGGGTAGAAAGCGTTCGGTAAGGCTTGCTCAGTTGGGTTCACTTGATTGAGCGTCGGTCGCGCCTTCCGAGGTTGGGGCGTGACAGGAGCCCGGTACCTTCTTCCTCCCGATGCTGCCATCACTGTTTCTTCTTTCTTTTTTCCCTTAGCCATTCCTCCAGACCCACCTTGGATGGCCTGGGAGGTTGCACTTATGGCCGATTGGCTCAAGATTCTGCCCGTTTTTAGCCCATTATCTACCATCTCTCCGATTTTTATTGCCTCTGCGAAAGGCTTACCCATAGCGGACATCATGTTTTGAAAATAATCTGCCTCCTGAGCCTGTAGGAAGACAGTGACCATCTCAACCTCATCCATTGGAGGCTTCACCCTTGACGCCTCTTCACACCATTTATTTGCATATTCACGGAAACTCTCTGAGGGCTTTTTCTTTAGATTCGCTAATGAGTTCCTGTCTGGTGCAATGTTTATATTGTACAGAAATTGTCAAACAAAATCTCGGGCCAAATCATCCCATATATGCCAACGTGAGACATCCTGATCCATATACCACTCTGAAGCGATACCAATCAAGCTTTCCCCGAAATATGCCATCAATAATTCCTCTTTGCCGTCGGCACCCCGTAACTGATTGCAGTACCATTTCAGGTGAGCGATGGGGTTGTCGTGCCCATCATACTTTTCAAATTTTGGTGTTTTGAATTCTGATGGCAAGTGTACATGTGGAAACATACACAAGTCTATATAGGAGACGCTCTTCTGCCCGCTCAAGCCTTGCATATTTTTCAAGCTTTATTCGAGGCTTCTCATTCTCTTTGCCATCTCGTCCTGCTTTGGAGCTTTGGGGGTTTTATCCTGCCCCGGCGTAAACTCATATGGTGGCTAAGAGTAAGAGTACTGAGGGTAATGAGGAGGATCATCCTGAAAGATGGGATTCTGGAATGTGAAGACCGAGGCGTCAAAAGCATGCTTTGGTAATGATGGTTGGGTTGTTGCGGAGGCTGGTGGAGCTGTGAAGATATTGGGAGCAATTCTAGATGGGAACACCTGGGGGTGAACCTCAGAGGGTGTTTCGAAGAAGTTAGTAGTCATAGTAAGTTGCCCAGAGGAATATTTGGGTGGCTGATAGGGACAATGGTAGCACCTCCAGATCTAGGGAATAACTCCGGGAATCCGGGGATAGTGCTTGGAGGTTTCCTTTCCGTTATTCCAAGCATCCCACATTTCCATCAATCACAGGCGCAAGATCCGATTTTCTTCAGTTGTAAGGGATTCAGAGGCCGGGATCCCAGAGATTGGGTTGTCTTCGGGTATGTGGATTGCAGGCAGAGTCATTTCAGATGACATTTCTGTATTTCCTTTGGATCTGGTGAAGCATCGATGCGAGGCCAGCTTACCACAAACCAACCACAGTTTCTAAAATACTCAGCTGAAATGACAACAAAAGCGGTTAGTGTGAAACAAATAACAGATAGGTAACTACACATTGGAGTGTGATGCACCTATACGGTTAAATGGATATCTACATGTTTGCTTCGGTCGCATGTGTCATCCCGGCTTTTCTCTTATTCCTTTTCTCTTTTCTTTCTCTTTTTGTTTTGTTTTCTCTCATTTTCTTTTCCTTCTTTCCCATTTTCTGCTTGGCCATGGTTTTTCTCTTAGTGCCTTATTTTCTTCTTTTGTGCTTCTTTTTCTCTCTTGTTTTTCCTTTATTTATTTCCCTCATATTTCTCTTTTTCTTTTTTCTTAGGATTACAGTCGAATCTTATGTAGATTGCCTACGTATCATGGCCCCGCATGAATCAGACCAAGCACAGTTCTTGCAAATAAATGCAAAAATAAGAAAACAATTTCTGGGAATTTTCATTTTTTCATTAAATAACAATTGCGGTTACAAAAGCTACTAGACTATTTGTTTTTCTTTTCTTGAAAAGGAAATTACAAAAATAGACTTAAAAGCAAAAACACAGACTCGATTAACTAAGAATAAATCAATGCTTCAAATCCTGGGGTCCGCGGAGCATCATTCGGCATTGCCGCGGGCTTGCGTGCGAAACCCCTTTGCAACTGATCTAAATCATTCATGACTTGGCGAACAAATATTATCACTGAGGCAAAGGACGTGGTACCAACCATTCGCTCGCCGGCCTGACACTTCATGACAATATAGTGGGCAGTGTTTTTTATCCTTTCTCTGATTTGGCCCTTTTCTTGGAGGAGTCAGCTTATTTGTTGTGTACGAGCCTCTAGCACCTAAGAGTCCTGGAAGTGCAGGTCTTGTAGCAATTTTATTTCCTTTTCCATCTCTGCAATTAACCCATAGCACTGGTTCATCTCGGCTTGGAATTCTTTATCCCGCTGGGCTGTCTTTTTTTCCATAGTGTTCATTTTTCTCTTCATTTCGGCGATGGTACCCTCGTAGTTTCTCCTCATTTGTTGCACAAATTGGGCTCTTTCTTCAGTCTTCTTAGCCCACTATGCCCGAAGCCTTGCCATGTTTCCCTCGAATTTTTCTAATTCTTCTTGGCAGTCCGAAATTTGTCTCTTTAACCCTTTGATCAACCTTACATCAGATAGACTTCTTTCTTGGTTCCTGGCATCTAGTTTCATCTGCTTAATTTGGGCTTTGAGTGCTTCGTTCTCCTGAGCTAATTTTTTTTTATCACCCTCGTCGGCTGCAACCTGTACACTTTTGTCAAATTGGAGGTCTCGGACCTGTTGCTCCAACTGTCCTATTCTAGCTCGGTACTCCTTCTCTTTTGCTTGCCAATCCCATTAAACCTGGAGCCTATCGGTAAATTGTTGCACGTGCGGACTTTTAGCGGGTCTCTCTGGGATTTGAAATCTTTTTCCAAACCATGTCAGATACTTGGGATCTACCTCGCCTCTAGCTTGGTCCTGTATTATGGTTTTAGGCTCGAGGAACTGGCACTCATTCCATATCTTTCGGATTCTGCCTTCAGGAAATGCAGTCTTCGGGCCTAACTCAATGACTTGCTCACTCAGGTCTTCATCATTGTGCATTGTCTGGAATCTTCCAAGCTGTCGCAAAACCCGGTAAGGAGCATAAGGTTGTATGCTTCGGATACCCATCAAAAGAATATAGGGGAGCTCTGCTGATGTGTATATGGCTTTAGTAGCAGGAAGCGACCTATAAGTCCATTCGACTGTATCTGCGGTAAGGGATCTTAAGCATGACGACTAAGCCTCAGTACCCTCAGGGAACTCAATACCTATCACCCGGGTCCTAAATTCTGCAATACAACTCAACCCAGTTAAACTGTAGTTCATATTGCCGGTGCGGTGACAGAGGTGTTCCTGCATCCACAACTGTAAGAGCAAATTGCAACCTTGAAAGAATTTTCTGCCTTCGCGACATTTGGTCAAAGCCCAGTACATTTCTGATATGATTAGAGGAACTACTGTGCTAGTAGATTTTTTCATGGCAACATCTAGCATCCCTACCAGGCTGAGGTCTATGTGACCATCTTTTCTAGGACAAACCATCACTCCCAGAAAGGCTACCATAAAGGCTAATCCCCATCGGGCTTCCCATTTGTCTTTATTTTCGGCATGTATCAAGCCGGTATTAGGCTCCTCGAAACCTTTTGGGTTACCATACTGGTGATATAGGAAATGCAAGGTACAACACCCTTTTGCCAGATGCGGGTCTTGAATATCCCGGCTGATGTTCAACAAATCCAAAAACCTATGAAGGGTTACCGGTCGTTGGGCCAGTGGGTATCTACCTCGAAGGTTCCCGTTGAGGCCCGCGTATCTCGTAATCTCCTCTAAGGTAGGTGTGAGTTCAAAATCTGAAAATTGGAATACTTTACGGGTCGGGTCCCAAAATGGTATTAGTGCCTCAATGATATCCTTTCTCGGTTTGATGTTCAGTAAATCAACTAGACCGCCCAAAATCTTGACCACAGTCTCTCTGCTTCCTTTTCCAAGATCATGCCACCACGTATGGAGTTTCAAAGGGATCTCACTCAGGACTGAGAAGGTTTTGATGTTACTTGAAGTCATCCTGCACGTTTATTTACAAGGGAACTTTATTGACATATTTTGAAAACTGGCTATTTTTGCAAAATTCTTTATTTAACAAGACCAAGATTTGGTTTTGCAAACGGCCTTCCAGCACTTCTGGGAGGAAGATTTTAAGGTTGTGCCCGCAAACCATTTAAAAATGACTCACGGTGGCCGTTCTTGCAAAAATAGCCTTCCGGCGTCCTTTTGGGGACATTCGGCTTACTTTAACAAGAATGGCATCACCCAATTTATTTTGACAAAAAAAAATTAAAATTTTGGTATTTTTGGCTATTTTTTGCAAAAAGGGTGGTTGGACCCGATGAGGGTTGCCTACGCATCTCACATCTGGTGAGAATCAAACCAACGTAGTTCGGGCAGATTTGCCAAAAAATCAAAACTATTTTGAAAAACAAATGTTTGTCTATCTTTTTTTTTTCAAATATCTTTCTATCTTTTTGTTTTGTTTTTTATTTTTCAAAAATCCGGCAGCATTTCGGTACTATTTGGGCATTGAATTTTTCCGAGATAAATGGTCACCCTCACTTAGTCCTAACACTGCTTATTTTTCTCAATTTTCACCCATTTAGACCAGGAGGTCAACATGCAAAGCCGGGCAAATAAATGCGCAAGTAACACGTAAGATGCATCAGGATAGTCAATTTATTTCAGGTCACCTGTCCTAGATGGACCTAACACCTGTGTTGAGTTCCCTAAGTCAAATGCACATGATGCGAACAAACGTCCTACTAGGGATCCAGCATGAGGTTTTGTTCTTCTAGGTTTAAACCCTAGGTTTATTGGTCTAGACCTGGCTTACCCGAGCGGACAACTCGAGCCGAGGGGGAGGCAGCGTACCGGGGATACAGAAGCTCCGCCAGCTTAGCAACTTATCCAACCTCGTTATAAATTGGGAAAAAGACTCTAAATAGAAGAGAAGCTACACGAAGTGCACCCTTCTCCATGATGTAGAAGACTCAGAAAGAGGAAGGGATTCGCGATAGTTTTTATATATACAGTTCACAAAATATCAAAGCGGTAAAACATTTAGCACATATAGCATGGAACATGTAGAAAAATCAGATAAAGCCAAATATAACAATTGTATTAAGCTCGAATTCTTGAACCCTGAACTGGAATTCTGGGTTCGTGTCCCCAGCAGAGTCGCCAGCGCTGTCACACCTCCTTTTTTACACACCTACCCGGAAGGATAAATGTATAAGGGAGTTTTTCCATTTAAAGTAACATTATTCTAAATGGGATTATCTATTTATTTTAGAGTCGCCACTTGGGATAGGAGTGGCTTCTGGTGTCCCAACTCACCGGTTTAATTTAAATCCCAAATCGAGAAAAATTTTGACTTCCCAATTGGAGTTTGCGAACCAGAAATTCGGTGTAAGGAATTCTGTTAACCCAAGGGAAGGTGTTAGACACCCCCGGATCCCGTGGTTCTAGCACGATCGCTTAAATTATTATAAATGGATAAAATCTAATTTTTTATTCATGCTCCAATCTATAGTGCAATTTTATAATTACTTACCGCTTTTTAATTATATTTTTCGAAAGTGAACGTCGTTTAAAAATGTGCTTTCGGATCACGTCATATGAAATGCACCCGGATCCTCGACACATTCTTATTCGACGTTTTGGGATTTGGATTTGGGTCGCATGAAATGCGCACCCCTATTTAGGAAGATAAAATTATTAAAAGAGCGCCTAAAGTGACTAACGTATTTTTTAACTTTGCGAGGGGCCGTGAAATTCACTAAATGGCACACTCCGAATGCTAACTATTTTTAATTAAGCAATTACTGAGCGCCCCGCAATTTGAATTTTATTTGGCGAGGCTCGTCTCACCATTTTATTTAAAGGCCAATCCTAAAGCGATTATGATTTTTATACTTATCTCGTCTCTAAAGAAATAAAGAAAAGGGGCGCTAATTAGTTTGCTTCATAGCCCAAAGCTTATTTGAAAAGCTGCTTTAAAATGTGCGACTATGGGAACACTTAACAGACCCAATACGTGAGATTGTTGGGCCCTTGAAAGAAGGCCCAATTCACACCCTCGCAGCCACAGAACAACAAGCCCAAGTTCGAGCCTGGACAGAAGCAAATGCAGCACTCACCCGAATCTGAGCAGCCCAGTCAGTCCCAAACGAATAAGCTAATTTCTGTGCAATTTTACAATGTATTCTAACTCAAGTAATAAAATTAATTTGTGTTTATCACTGATTTATTTTATATCCTTATTTCAACAATTCAAAATACCGGTGACAACTTGTCCTATTTATCTATCCATCAGTAGGCTCCTAAATGTTATCAAGGGTAAAGTCAAATTGAAAACGATAGTAGTAACATTAACATGATTAAATAGATATTCCAGTAGAATTGATTCAATGGCTTTGGAAACTATACACTTTAGCTAAACGAAGGACAAACATGAATTAGGACAGTAATTAACTTCAGATTACACGTCCTGCTACTTATTAGTTTAAGTTTCAAATCACTCACTTACTCTTAACTTTCTGCCTTCAAATACAGTTACTTCAGCTCACAGGTGCTATTCCATCAGTTCAACAGGAAACTAGTTACTACTGATACTCAACAAAATCCATAAGCATCTCTTAGATACACAAACATGTAATTAATAATTTAACCAAGCAAATTTATGCTTGCTAGTCTATCCATCAATACAGTCCCAAATAAACATGAATATCTAATTTGAATATTTAAAGCTACAATAACTCTTAACAAATTCAATTGAACAGATAGCAATTCTCCTTCCTTGAGTTTCCAAATCACTCATACATTTCAACCAAGTTCCCACATCATTAGAGACAAAGAGTGTATACCTGAAATTGAGTTACAATGAAGAAGCAGAGATCAGCAGCAATAACGATATTCAGCAGTAGTTCAAAATCAAGCTCAAAATCCAAGAGCATTTTGAAAACCAAGCATGATCAACAGAATAGTCCAAACAATGCCAAGTACTCAGGAATGACCCAGGAAATCAATATACCCAAACAATTAACACACGGTTGACTTCAATTAACCAACACTAATGCCCAAATGATTCCAAATACTTTCAGACCTCGAGCATTTAACAGGAACAGAGAATTCAAACTATTTTTGGTTTTGAAATGAACTAGAAGATTGAATTAAAGATGGAATCTAGAAAATAACCTAAAGAAGGCAATGAAACACTGTTGTTTTTTTTTTTTTGGATTTTTTTTTGGATTTTCTGTTTGTTTTTGGTTTTTTTTCTAATGCTGAATTTCAAACTAGATCTGAAACTAAGGAGAGCTTTTTGGAGGAATTTTTGAGCTGAAAAACCTTTAGTGAAGGCATGGGAATGCCTCTTATATAGGCATGAGTGAGGGAAACTTCATATTTTCTCTTTTCTTATTAGTCCTTACTCATTTAGCTTTTAGCCCCCTTATTTTTTAACTTGTCACACAAGTAAGCCCCTAAGTTTATTAAAATATGTACTGAAGTCCTACTTTAGAATGTCCTGGAAGGTTCTACCTTTATCTATCATGTTCGTATGCCATTTTAAATACCTTTACTATCCTTGCTTAAGTTCTAAAATTACCATCCTTAACAAATTGAGCCATTTCCAATGCCCAAACTATCCCTCACTAACTCTAAATTTACTAAACCAACCAAACCCTTTTGTCCCTTTTACCTTAGCTACAAATTCAATATGGTTAATCAAGAACTAAGCTATTCAGCTACATCCAACCATCCAAACCTTATTACTTAAAAAAAATACTGAATTGAAGAACAATTAAAACCTACTAATCAAGCTATCAGAATATTAATTCAATCCAACCAAAATCCAACAGTTTTCAAAACAGACTTACAACCACATTTAAACTAAAATCTAAAATTACCAAACCAAGATTGAAAAATGAAACAAGATTAACTGCAAACACTTACAGAAATCAACTCGAAAAAAAAAGAAAATTGCCAAATTCAGAACTAAAAATTGAAATTAAAGTGAAGAAAACCTAATTAAATCGAATTAGACTAACTAAATAGAACTAAGCACTAAAACAAATCAAAATATAATAAAACCTAGAATTGTAAAAGAAACATGATCAACAAATTAATTAAAACTTAAAATTCTAAATCAATTAGCATGAAGAACCCTTAATCACGGAAGAGCATAAAAAAATGGACACTCACTACTAATAGTAACAAACAGAAACAGATTGATGCTAAACTTAAAACTTCATTAAACAACTAACAACATGAACCAAACTAATAAGAACCGAGACTAAAAAATGAAAGAAGAGAAGAAAACTTACTGCTAAATCTTTATTTGGCCGATTCATCGAAGTTGATTTTTAATTAATGTTATATGTTATAAAATATATAGCATCAATTAAAAAAAAAACACTCGACGCTTGAAATCCCCAAAACAATTCCGACCTCATAAATCCTAGATCTGCAATTCTAGCTTAACCAATGATATTCGAAGGCTTTTGGCTAGGAATTCAAGTTGAGGGAGTTATGGGGACTGTGGGGTGTGAATTTGGAGCCGTTTGGACAAAGTGATATTTTGGCCGGGTTTGAAACTAACATTCGAGAAGCTAGGCGTTGATTCGAAAGAAAATAGGGCCATATTCGTGATGAGGGAGAAAGGGAGATTTCAGGGTGCTATTTTGGTTGATTTTGGTGACCGGCGCCGCCACCGGCAGCTGATGATTTCGGGGCGGCGCAATTAGGGTTCTAAAAGGGGTCTCTGATGAAGGCAAAGATCTGGGGGGGGGGTGCCCGTTCGGACCGTTTTATATT
>MU664548.1:27328-92116 GCA_026770625.1 Nicotiana glauca
CTCCCTTTTATTTGTTTTCTCTTTATTTCTTTTATCTATTTTTGTATTTCAATATGTATTTTTGTATTTATTTATTTTTCTAATTTTATAAAAATGCAAAATTAAAGACCGAATATATTTCAAAGTAATTAACTCGTAAAATTGTTTAAAAACTATTTTGTGACGAATTTACAATTAGAACAATTAAAAATACAAAAACGGACTATTTTTGTTATTTTCATTATTATTTGTTCCAAAAACAACTTAACCCCTAATTAATCCTAAAATATGAAATTAAATTCTAAATGCAAATGCCAAATGTATTTTTTTTTATATTTTCCATATGAATTAAAATGCACAAATAAATAAATAAAATAACACAAAAATTCACAAATTTGCAAAATAATGAAAGAAATCATTTTGTTTGTTTGGGAATAATTCACTTAGGAAAAAAATCACGTGCTCACACTCTTCTTCTTTTACTTGTTTACATGTGAATTTTTCATCATCCCTTTTGTCTTACTAGGGTTTGCTATTCGTGGCATCAGTCCCGCATCTGTTCCATCAACAAGGCTTTCTGTAAGCCTTGCTAAGGAACAAATTTTAAGCGTTTCTTCCTCCAAGAGGAAAACTGTTGAAGCTCGTGGGTGTAAGCACGTACTTTTTGACCTGAGCAACTTTTAAAAGTAGTATTTAAAAGTATTCACTTTTTTTATTTTTATAGGATTTCAGTCAACTTTTAGTTTTAATTTTAAAAACATAAGTTTAAAACACAAAAAATAGTTTTATAATGTTTCTTATATATATATATATATACACACACATACTTATTAGTATTTTATAATATTTATAACCTTTAAAAATACCAAAAATATATTTATTTTTATATGTTCACTTTAATAGTTTATTCCTATTAACTAAGATTAATTAGTATTTTTTGGTAATATTTTTATTAAATAAGAAAGAATTTAATTTGGTCTAATTAAGAGCTCATTTTCGGATTTTAGTGATCCGGCAAGATAAATACCCATTCTTCGCAATCCCTTTTAGCCCAAATCTTTTTTTTATCCATCAAACCCCTCCCTTAGCTATTGATCTACTTTCATCCAATGGCCACTCCCTCGTTCTTTAACCTTCAGCGCCACTACTCAACTCCTTCTCAAAAAACCAAAAGTCAAAAGTAGAACTGGATAGCCGACCACTCCGTTTCTCATTTGCATGTATTTCTTGAACTTGAATGTGAAAAGGGCCCATAATCTTGATTTTTAAATTCAAGATTGCATTGTTCCACATTTTTGGTAGGATGATTATTATCATTGGATTTGACGGAAAAGGGAGTAAGTTTAGAATTGAATGATTTGAAATAAGGAATTCTTTTGGAGTTGATAATAAAATTGGTAATGAAGCTCTTTTGGATTCCACATAATTAAATGACTGCTTATTTCTTGGGATACTGAAGTTGGGATAGGCAGAGGCAAATCTCGAATTTTCGGTGCCGTTGAAGTTCATGTTCGAGTTACAGTCCTTAATCGAGGTTCTGATTCACAATTTTAACGTTTCAGTCCAGCGATTTTTGCTTTGTTATTCCGATGGTCATGCAAAATTTTAAGCTTTATTCATCAAAATTTTAAAAATATAAAAATATTTTCTTTTTTCCTTTAGAAGTATTTCTTTCATAAATTCAAAATAAAATCCAAAACCAAAAAAAAAATTCTTTCTTCTTTAGAAGTTTTATTTTCGAAATTCCAAAAAAAAAAGTTGAAATTAAAAAAAATATTTTTCTTTATTCTTTACAAGTCTTTCTTTTCAAATTCTTTAAAAAAAAATAAATCGAAATCCAAAAATATTTTCTTTCTTCTTTATAAGTCTTTCTTTTGGAAATTAAAAAAAATTAAAATTCAAAAAAAGAGTTAGTTTATTTACTTTATTCTCAATCTGTCCGAACTATGCAAGATCTGATTCATGTCTCCACATGATACGTGGGCAACCTACATAGGGTTCGATCGAATCATTTTAAAAAAAAAGAGATGCAGTTATGGGATGTGAGAAATGAGAGGAAAGAAAAGAGTGATAATCAGAAAGAAAATGAGTAAATCAAGGAGCGCAAGAGAGAAAATTATGAAGAAAAGGGCAAGAGAAGCAAAATTGGGATGATGCCAAGTTGAGTTTCGCACCTTCGAAGTCATTTTAGAACCGATAATTGTGATTAGGTGCATTGCACATAATGTGAGATTATCTTATGTTAAATTCCCTAATGCTGACGTGATGACTTTATTTTGTTCCTCCTTGTTATCTTCATTGAGAAGAAGGGTGGTTGGTTTATGGTTCTTAAACTGGTAACTCATCCCTACAACATAAAGTCGAAAAGCAATGGCAGACGACAACAGAATTGAGTTGGTTGTGCCCAAAAGCAATAGGTTGAACAAGATACTGGATTAGTTGAAGAGATAAGGATGTTGAGACAACACATAGCGGACATGTATCAGGCTTGGATGACTAGGAAGGCACCACCCCTGCTACCACCTAGCTTCCTAGACGCTAGCCTTACCCAAGCTCCGGTCGTAGTGTCAAATGATCCGCCATATTCTCTAGATTTTCCCGCTTGTCATAGCTTTCTAACCTCCCTAGTAGATCCATCATTCGTATACCTTTCCAAAAATAGCCCTCCTGTCATATCCATTATCCCCACTATCACGACTTCTCAATAACCTTTCTTTCATAGATCCAACAGTGAACACCAGTTCAAACCTCTTGATACCTAGTACTACTCCTCAGAGTTGGCTCACCAGGTCCCAGACTCATATAATCATAGCTCTCAGAATTAGCCTCATGTTAAGAATTAAAAGTTCACAAGGAAAGAAGAGCGATATGAGATATCCAGAAAGCTGAAAGGTAATTAGTTTGTATGAGTCCACTAAATAGTAAAGTACCTGGTCCTCTATGAGGTTATGCTGAGAATGTTAATAAAGCAGTAAGTAAATGAGACACAGGATTTTTACGTGAAAAAATCCCAACTCAAGGGGACAAAAACCACGACCTACACCTGTAGGATTTCAACTTCACTAACTTATAAAACCTATTACAAGCCACTTTGTAAAGACTCTATTACAAAGAATTCAACACAACTAACTTGTAGCACTCTCACCACAAGTCACTTTGTCACTCTCTAGTTACAAAGAATTCAACTAACTTGTGTTACACTTACCACAAGCCACTTTGTCACTGTCTAGTAATAAATACTTTAACTTATGACTAAACCTAGTCACAACATAAACTCTGAGAGTTTATAGATTTTACAAGAGAGTTCCTAATCAACGCTTCTGGCTAAGCAGTTTAAGAGATACATAAGAACAATAACAAATTTACAACTCAACTAAGGACAACAAAATACTAACTTTAGAAACTGGTCTGTGTAGTGTTTAACTTTGTTCTTCAAGCTCGTTAGAATTAATTTCTCTATTTTGCAAAAGGCTTGAATGAAAAACAGAAATGTTCAAGTGATCATTGTAAACTCATTGTTGATACACCTTGATGACATCACTTTAAATGATGTAAGCACTTTAGTTGGTTAAGGAATAAGTGGCCACTGGAAATAATGCAGTGCAGGCAAAAATAGTGCAGGAGGTCACGACGCTTCCAGCTTGATAATAAGTTTGTTAGATCATCAAAACATAAGGCAAAGAAATTAAAAACATATCAAAGCTATAGAACAATCCTTAAAGAAAATGCAATGGATGGGAAATAACATGTGTTACAATGACTTGTGTACGTTTTCGGATATTCTTTTTCCCGCTGGGTTTAAAATGCCAAAAATTAACTTTTATGATGGGCGTGAAGATCCAATAGCCCATCTGAGAGGTTATTGCAGTAAAATGAGAAGTGAAGGAGCAATTTTCCTCAAGTTCAAGGTCACAAACCAACCACCATGTTTTAAACTCACAAGTTTTATTTGTTTGAAACGGGGATGGAGGCTATGCCCAAATCAAAGCTTGGAAACTTGAATTTTTCAGGTGTCGTGGCTTAATTTTGTCAACACAAAGGGTTTGAGAAGGTTTTTACCTCTTAGACATTTCCATAGTTTAGAAGAACCATACCTCCTAGGCATACCCTAGTTGAGAGGAGTCTTTAGCTTTCCTTAAGTTCAGGGGTCCCGCCTGGAAAATAGGGTCACTTTTAATTCTCTTAAGTTGATAGTCTTCAGTTTTCCTTGAGTTCAGGGGCCCCGCCTAGAAAATAGGGTCAGCTTTTAATTCTCTTAAGTTGTTTGTCTTAGTTTTCCTTAAGTTCAGGGGTCCCGCCTGGAAAATAGGGCCAATTTTAGTTTCTTTGAGTTCAAGGGTCCTACCTAGAAAATAGGGTCGGCTTTTAATTCTCTTAATTTGTTAGTCTTAGTTTTCCTTATGTTCAGGGGTCCCGCCCAGAAAATAGGGCCAGTTTTAGTTTCTTTGAGTTCAAGGGGCCTACTTGGAAAATAGGGTCGGCTTTTAATTCTCTTAATTTGTTAGTCTTAGTTTTCCTTAAGTTTAGGGGTACCACCTAGAAAATAGGGTCAGTTTTAGTTTCCTTAAGTTCAAGGGTTCCGCCTGGAAAATAGGGTCAACTTTTAATTCTCTTAAGTTGTTAGTCTTAGTTTTCCTTAAGTTCAGGGGTCCCACCTAGAAAATAGGGTCAATTTTAGTTTCCTTAAGTGGTTAATCTTTAGTTTTCTTAATCAGGGATCTCGCCTGGAGAATAGGGTTAGTCAAGCTTAGTTTATAATTTTCCTCAAGCTCAATCTCAAATCTTGGACATTCACTTCCTAGTTTGGGTTTTTCAAATTTTATTTTCCTAGGAGACAAACTTCCTTGTTTGGGTCATATACGTTCATCCGTAGGAGACGCACTTCCTAGTAGGGGTGTTCATTAAAACCCCAAAATATCAAACCAAATCAAACCGACAAAAAAATGACACTTTTTAGGTTTGGTTTGGTTCTGGTTTTGAATTTTAAAAACCGATCAAATTTGGTTTGATTTTAGTTTTAATAAAAAAATAACCAAAAAAATGAACCAAACCGACTATAAAAATAGCTATTTAAATTTATTATTACACCTATATATATATGTATAATTTTATATAAAATTTCTAAAATTTATAGTACATATTAGTCATTTGTATTTTTAATCTAGTTCTTTGCTATTATAATAATCAAATTCTTAATCTTTACATTCTAGTTTGATTGGTAGTTTTCTTTTGCTAAATATAAGAATATATTTCATGTTAAAAATAATCAATTTTTAATTGAGTACTTAAATTATTCATTACTATTTGATTCAATTATCTCAATATATTTTGATAAATAATAGATTTCTCAAAGAGCAATTGATTTGATAATGTTACATTGAAAATGTAGTCGCAAGAATATGTGTTTGGTAGTATATGTCTCATATTTAAGAAAAACCGATAAATAACCGAAAAATCGATAAAAACTGAATTGACAAAAAAACCGGCTTAATTGATTTGGTTTGGTTTGGTTCCAATATTTAAAAAACCGACTTACTTAATTTGGTTTCTTTTTAGGGAAAAACCGACCCAAACTGAACCATGAATACCCCTACTTCCTAATTTGTTTAAATTATTGAAGTTTCACCCTTAGGAGACACACTTCCTACTCTGGGTCTTTCGGAATATAATTTTAGGAGACGCACTTCCTAGTTTGAGTCATTTAAGTTCATCCCTAGGAGATGCACTTCCTAGTTTGAGTCATTAAAGTTTCGCCCCTAGGAGACTCACTTCCTAGTTTGGGTCTTTCAGGATATACTTTTAGGAGACGCACTTCCTAAATTGAGATTTCACTCCTAGGAGACGCACTTCCTAAATTGAGATTTCACTCCTAGGAGACGCACTTCTTACTTTGGTTCATTCAAGTTTCACCCATAGGAGACACGCTTTCTAGTTTGGGTCTTTCAAGTTATAGTTTTATAGGAGAAGCACTTCCTAAATTGAAATTTTACACCTAGGATACGCACTTCCTAGTCTGGGTCTTTCAAGTTATATTTTTTAGGCGACGCACTTCCTAAATTGAGATTTTACCCCTAAGAGACGGACTTCCTAGTCTGGGTTTATACTTTTTAGGAGATGCACTTCCTAAATTAATATTTCACATCTAGGAGATGCACTTCCTAGTTTGGGTAATTTAAGTTCATCCCTAGGAGAAGCACTTCCTAGTTTGAGTCACTGTGATTTTACCCCTAGAAGATGCACTTCCTAGTTTGGGACATTCAAATTATATTTTTTTAGGAGACATGCGTTCTAAATTGAGATTTTACTGTCGGAGACGTACTTCTTAGTCTGGGTCTTTTAGTTTATACTTTTTAGGAGATGCACTTCCTGAATTGAGATTCCATCCCTAGGAGATGCACTTCCTAGTTTTTGTCATTTAAGTTCATCTAGGAGACACACTTCCTAGTTTGAGTCATTCAAGCCTCGCCTCTAGGAGACGTATTTCCTAGTTTGATTCATTCAAGTTTCACCCCTAGGATACGAACTTCCTAGTTTGATTCATTCAAGTTTCTCCCCTAGGAGACGCAGTTCCTAGTTTGATTCATTCAAGTTTTACCCCTAGGATACGTACTTCCTAGTTTGATTCTTTCAAGTTTTACCCCTAGGAGACGCACTTCCTAGTTTGGGTTATTCAAGCTTCATCCCTAGGAGGGTCACTTCCTAGTTTGGAAATTCACGTTTTTTAGCAAATGCATTTGCTAGTCAAAGTTTTCTTGGTTTTACTCATAGGAGACACACATCCTAGTCGAGTCTTTAATTTTACTCTCATCATTGCATCCTTCATCAATAACATAGGTGATTTATAGTTCTGCTAACAACTCACAAATTTTCCTAGTGCAAAGTGGGGCAGAAAAGTTTCTTTTATTCTATCTGTTTTGCTGTAGTAGCAGGCGCCCACCTGGAGAACGAGAAAATTCTTTACAGAGTTACTTAAAATTTCAAGTCAGTAGCAGGTGCCCACCTAGAGAACGAGGGAAGTCATTTCAAAATTCAATTCAAGTTAGAAGTAGTAGAAGCCCACCAAAAGAATGCGAGTCGACGGTCCGAGATGACCAAAATAAGAAGTCTCAATCCAGAATAAAAGAAAAAAAAATAAATTCCAAAATGCAGAACCAGATGAAAGATGTGAACTGCTCAAGACATGGCTTAAGTCACGAGTAATGCATGTCCGGTTTTGATTTGAAGAAGCCGTGGAAGAATGAATCAGCACCTGCAACTAGCAAGCATCAAGATTCAAATCAAAAAGTCTACATGAAGAACCATTCAAGACTCAAGATCAACCTTCAGAAGACTTATAGATAGGAATCTTGTAACTCATAATTGATAGACTTGTTTAGTTCTTTTAGATTTTGATTTTGATGCAATAATAGGACCGCAAACCGGTACCTCGATGGAACGATACCTCGCTCGACACTTTTATCCCCTCCATACACTCGATCACTTCATTCACTTCTGAACTACACGTGGCATGACTCTTTTATCGCCAAGGATATGTTGGCAGGTCAGATACTAGGGCTCGGTCATAATCTTTTGTCCATCTTTATTTTGTTTTGAATAAGTATCGGGTCATAAATCAAATACGTTGTTTATTGTTCTTTGTTCCGAAAACTCTCGGGGTTTCCAAGTAAAGAGAGGCATCTGTAAGCATAATTTTTGATCGTAAAACTTTTGAAAGTAGTATTTTCTAAAGATATTTACTTATTTTCATTTTAATAGGATTTCAGTCAACTTTTATTTTTAATTTTAAAAACACAAAAAATAGTTTTATAATGTTTGTTTTCTTATTATATATATATATATATATATATATATATATATATATATATATATATATATATATATATATATATATATATATATATATATATAGAGAGAGAGAGAGAGAGAGAGAGAGAGAGAGAGAGATGCAAGACCCTCCCCAAGATTTTACACATTATAGCGTAAAATATTTAGTTTAGGTTTAGTATCGCTATTCTAAATAGTTTTGACTCTTTTACTTTATTCACAAAAATTAAAATTATAAAAATATTTTTTTTATTTAGCTAATTAATATTTTATCTAGTTACTTTTAATTTAGCTACCTTACATAAAATTTAAAAATATAAAATAGTTCCATTTTGTTTTCAGGAGTATTATTGTAATTTAACAATGATTTTTCCATTTTATCTTTTAGTATGATATTTGAAAAATACCAAAAATAAGTTTGTTTTAATGTAGTAAATGGTGTAGTATTTTTAGTCTTATTTTAAAAGAAAGAGTATTAAATTTTAGGCTAATTTTATTTGATCGTAATTGAAGAGGTCCAAACAGATGACCCAATTTTAAAGCCCAAAACCTAAGACACCAGAAACCCTAGAGACCTAAGAGGCCATAGCCGTTTTTATCATCTGAACCCCAACCTAGACCTCTCTTCTTCTTCTTCACATCTCATAACCTAGGAGACCTTACATAACAAAAAACCCTAACAGAGGAGATCCCTGCCGTCACCCTCACCAAAGTACCCCTCCTTCTTCTCCACCCATTTCCCTTACACCTAACGTCCACCCGCTCTCATCTCTAATACACAAGAACAAACTAGACGTTGCTGCTTCTTCATCTCACGACCAAGACCCTTTAGCACCTAAAAAACCCGTGGATACCACCCCATCTTCACCGAAGAGCGCCATTGGACCTCCCCACGACCTCCTAGCAGCCACACCATCCACAAAGAACATTCTAATGCTTAGCCTTGATCTACCCCGTCAACCAGCCTTCAAACACCACCAATCCAGTTCCAAACAGCCGTCACTCTTACACCACAGTCGCCGCCCTTCTGCCACTCCCTTTCCACCACAACCTGTTGCAAGACACACACAAAAAAAAGAATAGACGGAAAAAAAATCTAGGCAGAAAATTATAATTAAAGAAAAGTACGGGTTTAGGTTTGTGAATCTGACTTTATTTTCTGATTTTCAGTTGATTTTAGCTTCATGTTTGATCTCGAACTCGAAATGCATACAAAAAATTAGGCTTTTCTTTTTGTTCTGGTTTCCTAAATGGGGTGTAATTGAACGGGTGTTCGATTGTGGAGTTGTCATCCAAGGTATGGCCCGTCGGTTTCGTTCGATTTGGATTTGCTATTTTGAACTTTATTCATAGCGGCGTTATTCTATCCGTGGACGTTCCAAAATTATATCAATTATAAGATATTTTTCAGGTCTATCTCTTTTCATCTCGTTTATTAATCTATTGATACACTTTGTGTTTTCTTGATTTAGAACCTGTTATGATTTTAATTCTTGGTTAGCTTCACTGTCAATTTGCTTAGTTTGTTCTCTGAATATTTGAATTGATGTGTTATAATTTTGAAATTGGTTAGATATGTTCTATACATTTGATAATGTGGATATGAAAGAATTTTGAATAGAAACGGCGACACTTTGAAGGAAGTCTGATGCGGATGTGCATTGTTTATGCTTAATTGTATCCGGTTAATGTAAGATCTTTGGTCCATGGTTCAGTTGATTGTTCTTTTAATAGCTAAATAGCAACATTCTATTAGTTTAGTGTATCTTGTAATTTGGCCATAAATAAACAATCCGTAGGTCCTAAACAGCCTTGAAATTCAATAATTGCCAAAAAATATTTTATTTTTTTATATATACATATTTCATTTTAATAGTTTATTCTTATTAACTAAGATTTTATATATATATATATATATATATATATATATATATATATTAGGTTATTAGTATTTTATAATATTTATAATATTTAAAAAATACCAAAAATATTTTATTTTTATATTTAGTTTATTTTAATAGTTTATTTTTATTAACTAAGATTAATTAGCATATTTTGATAGTGTTTTTATTTTTATTTTTATTCAATGAGAATTAAATTTGAGCCAATTGGAAGTTCATTTTCAAATTTTATTGGCCCGACAAGATAAAGGTCGATTCTTCCCAATCCTTTTAGACTAAATCCTTTTCTTACCCATCAAACCTTTCCCTTTGCCTTTGATCTATTTTCATCCAAGGTCACTATTTATTCCAACACCCACCTCTAAGGAACCTAGGGGACCCCCTCGTTCTTTAACCTTCAACGCCGCTGCTCAACACTTTCTTCCTCAAAAAATCAAAAGCTAAAAGAAGAACTGGATAGCCCGCCTCTCCATTTCACATTTGCATGTATTTCCTTTGATTCTTGAACTTAGAATGTGAAATGGGCCCATAATCTTGATTTTTATATTCAAGATTGCATTGTTCCACGTTTTTGGTAGGATGATTATTATCATTAGATTTGGAGGAAAAGGGAGTAACTTTAGAATTGAATGATTTGAAATAAGGATTTCATTTGGAGTTAATAATAAAATTGGTAATGGCGCTCTTTTGGACTCCACAAAATTAAATTACTGCTTGTTTCTCGGGATACTGAAGTTGGGGTAGGTAGAGGCAAATCCCGAATTTCCGATGCCGTTGAAGTTCCTGTATGGGTTACAGTCCTTGTTCGATGTTTCAGTCCGCAGTTTCATCATTTCAGTCCAATGATTGTTACTTTATTATTCTGATTGAGTTGCAAAATTTTCAGTTTTATTCATGTGACGACACGACCCGTCGTAACATGAGTTACCGTCCCGTTTTCCCCATTTTCTCCTTCTTTATGCTTCATTATAAGAGTCTTGTGTGAACTGATTGATTTGGATTGGCTTTAGAAGGATTAAGGAAGACTTATTTTGAAAAAGTCAATCGGATATTGACTTATGAGTTAGAGGGCTCGAATATGGATTTCGATGATTCGGTTAGCTTCGGGGGATGATTTGTGATTTGAGAGTGTGATCGGAAATGATTTTGGAGGTCCGGTGTAGAATTAGGCTTGAATTGGCGAAATTGGTATTTTGGCAAATTCCAGTTGATAGGTGAGATTTTGATTCGAGGGTCGGAATGGAATTCCGAGAGTTGCAGTAGTTCCGTTAGGTGATTTGGGATGTGTGTGCAAAATTTCAGACCATTTGGAGGTGATTTGGTTAGGTTTTTAATCGAATGCGTATTTCGGATGTTTTTAAAGAACTTAGGCTTGAATCCGATGTAATTTGATGGTTTTGGTGTTAATTGAGGTGTTTTGATGATTGGAACAAGTTTGGATGATGTTTTAGGAAGTATTGGTGCTTTTGGTTGAGGTCCCGGGAGGCCTCGGGGGTGATTTCAGATGGCTAACGGAAGGTTTTTGGGACTTAGGATGTTGCAGAAATTGCAGGTTCAGTGCTGCAGACTTTATTCTCTGCGATCGCAGGAGGGGCCCTGCGATCGCATAAGAGGATTTTGAAGGGGTGTTTGGTTGTTCAATGCGATCGCAGAGGGAGGCTTGCGATCGCACAGTGTGAGGTTGATTAGAAAATTGTTCAATGCGATCGCAGGTGAAGGTGTGCGATCGCATAGTTTAAGGATCTTGTACATTGCGATCGCATAGATATATTCGCGATCGCATAGTATTAAATTTGGAGCTGGAATTTTTGTGCATTGCGATCGCAAGCCTAGGGTTGCGATCGCATAGAGGAAAAAGGGAACTGGGCAGAAGGGTTTTAAAATATTTTGTTCCGCGAGGTTAAGTCATTTTTCACCATTGCTGAGCATCCTTGAGAGCTTTTGGACGGGAATTGAAGAGGTTTTAGAGGGTTTCGACTGGGATTGATTGAAGGTGAGTCCTATGAACTAAAAACATGATTTAATTGTAGAATCAACATAGAAATTCATGAAAATTTAGAAAAAATGGGAAGAACTAGGGCTTGAAATTTGAAATTGCAAATTGGGTTTTGATGGGTCATTTGACTCGGATTGTGGAGTTCTTGGTATGTATGGACTCATGTTGAGATAAGGAATTTGTTGATGTTAAATTTTTTGATTTTCAAAAAGTGGGCTCGGGGATCGGGTTTTGCTAATTTCGAGATTTTTGCTATTTTTCGATTGTTTTTGATTGGGTATTATTCCATTGACATATTGTGATGTATTCATTGTGGTTTTGGTCATATTCGACGCGCGAGGAGGTCGATTTGAGAGGCAAGGGCATATCGAGCTAGGATTTTGGCCGGCTTGAGGTGAGTAATAGATGTAAATGATGTCCTTAGGGTTTGAAATTATGGATTTGCACATCGTTGTGCTATATTGAGGTGACTTGCACGCCATATATCGAGCGTGGGGTAGAGCACCACTGGGGATTGTGACTTGGTCCGTTCCGGTAGATGAATATACTGCGTATTTGATTGCAATTCACTTATTGTCATTATGATTTGAGCTGATTGCTATATTTGAGCTTCGTGCCAATTGATTGAATCCTTCAGGGATTGCTACTACTGGTTTCATACCATTTGTTACATATTATTGAACTCAGTCCTATATTAAATATTATTTTTCAAACTCACCCACTTTTGCTCAAACTTGAAACTTAATTGCTATTTTAAAGAAGTTTGGGCTGTATATTTCTATATTATTGTGCCCAAGGGGCTTATGTGATTTTGGATTGAGTATGGGATCGGGCTGCGTGGCGCAGCGGTAATATATTGATAATGATATGAGGCAGAGAGCCTAGTTGATGCCATGAGATGGCTTATTATTGCGCTTGGGCCGTAAGGGATCCCTCCCGGAGTCTGCACACCCCCGGTGAGCGTCGTCGACAATAAATAAATGGAGTGGGCTGCATGCCATAGTGGATACTAGAGAGTACTGGACTATGTGTTACATTTAATATTTGACTGTCATTTACTTTCTTATCTGTTGTAGTATTTCCATAATTGTTGTTATTGGTTCACTGACTTAATACTACTTGGCTTAAGTTGTTGTATTTATATAATTTCTTTGTGCCTATTCAGGATTTCTTATTCTCAGCCTTTATTTATGTTTGTCACTCACTGGTCAGAGTACTCACATTACTCCCTGCACCTTGTGTGCAGATCTAGGTACACCTGAGGCTGTGTGAGGATTTCTCTGCCTAGCAGCTTATTCGGGAGTATCAAGGTAGCTACATTTGACGTCTGCAGTCCTGATCTTCCTTCTATCTTATTTGTTTTATTTTCGCATTTCTAGAGAACGATATGTAGTAGGTTGATACTCATGCACTAGAGGCTCAGACTTGTGACACCGGATTCTTCGGGCTCTATAGTTGTTTTATATTTGGGATTTTCGCATGTTTAACTCTATTTCAGGATTTCAGTATTATGACTTAGTAATTTATCTGTGTAATTAAGTCATGAGCTGTATAAAATGGTTAAGGTTATTAAATTGGTCGGGCTTGCCTAGCAGTGTGTTGGGCACCATCACGATAGGGGTTGTGATTGTGACAAGTTGGTATCAGAGCCTAGGTTACTTGGTCTCGCGAGTCATGAGCCAATTTAGTAGAGTCTCGTAGATTGGTACGGAGACATCTATACTTATCCTCGAGAGGCTGCAGAACCTTTAGGAAAACTTCACATTTCTTGAAATTCTTGTCGTGCGACTTTGTTGAACTGAGGACTAAACTTATATTATTCTATTCTCTCACAGATGATGAGGACACGAGCTACCAGACGTGACGGACGACCACCAATGCCAACTACTGAGGCTGCCAGAGGCCATGGACGTGGTTGTGGTCGTGGCAGAGAAAGAGCAGCCGGGGCAGTACCAGTTGGCCCAGCTCATGATCAGGCTCCAGCTATGGATACTCCAACATGTGTTTGAGTTAAGGTTCTTGACCTGGCAGTATCCAAATTACTGCCCAGGTCAGAACTTGGTCCTCAATGGATCATAACTCCCCATGTTTGGCTAACAGGCTGGTCAGTGGTGTGCCAGCACTCTTAATTGCTATGCATGACCACCAGCCTACCATGGCCTTGCCTAATTCACTCTCTATGCACCGACACTTACTTTTAGACTTTAAGTTCTGCCCCCCTCCTATGAGCCTTGCATTGGAACCTTGACTTCCCTCTAAACTTGGACATTGGAGGGATGACCCTTCCACACTGCACTATAATTCTGTAATATATTTGGGGTGTAAGCATTGCTCAGAGCCCGTTGAGACTCTTGGAAACTTCGACACATCCCAAATAAGAGAAAGGTTTCGAAAATCTGATCTTTGAAAGTTGGTTTATTTCATGTTTCAGAATAGGAGTCTAAATTAGGCTCTCTTTGGTTGGGTTTTTTATTTCTAATATAATTTTTATTTACTTTTTCTAGATTCAGTCAGGTAGTAATAATTTGTAATAACTATGGGGTGTATAGTGAAAACTGGGGGAGGGTTTCTTATGTTATGCATATGGGGTAGATAACATGATTTTAGGCCTTTATTTTCTGCAATCACAACATTTCTCGCTTATGTTATGGCATATAAAGATCCTGCCTATAGGTTTTCATATAGCAATCCTGTCTATAGTTTGTCATTACTCCATATAAAGATCCTGCATATAAGTCAATTCATTATTGCATATAGAGATCCTGCCTATAGGTTTTCATATAGCAATCCTGCCTATAGTTTATTTCGTTACTGCATATAGAAATCCATGCCTATAAGTTTTCTTCACTTCTGCATATATTCGTCTGTCATTAGGCAAATAATCATTGGTTTAATGATAATCAACTTCATTTAGATATCATGCCTATTGGACTCCTGCACTTCTAACAACGCTTAGAAATCATGCCTATAGGATGTAATCAATTGAACCAGTTTTGTCTATTTCATCTATGTGTTTAAAATCAATAGCAGGATCGTGTAAAATTTGCAGCTTTTATGTATAAAACCAGTAGCCTTTCTTTAAAATCAATACACCTCCTGCATTGTTAGATATCATGCTTATAGGCCTCATCTAGGCAAACCTATAGGTAACTAATCAACTAGACCAGTCTTTAATAATTGCAACCAGTAGGCAGGTCTGATTCAGACTTCTTATCTGAAAATACGTGATAAATTAGCCACCCCTTTAACGTTTAAGTAAAGACCTAACCAATATCTATAAGTCACGCTAAATAATTTGTTGCTTTGAATAAGGAGACATATTTGAGCCTTTAAACTATTATGTTTCCCTTTTACTACTTTATGTGTTTTGTTTGTCGCACTAGATTTTTGTCCTTTTAAAACTCTGAAAAGCCAATCTCCCTTCCCTTTAGGATTAGTAGTCCCAACTGCCTGCAAGACTAATAGGATTGAGGCGGGTAATAGCATGCTATAAGTAACGAGACCATTCAACGATTTAATACCTTCACGGGGTGTGTAAGTGTAGACATAGATATGATGACCGTGCGATAACACCACGTGTATAAATAGATACCGGGTGTTGCGTGGAGTGATCCATGTTATTTATAAGTCTAGGACCCCCTCTCTCTTTATGTGCTCACGTGTTTTTTAGAATTTACTTTAAAACTATCAGTTTTCGGCACTTTTAGACCTTGTATTTTGCTCTTTAAATTTCTGACACTGTTTTCTCTTCCAAATTTCCGCTCATTTCATCTCTCTGTTTGATTATTTGCATCATTTATTTGACCCCCTATTTTCTGCACTTATACATCCTTTAAAACAATTATGAAATCGCCTATTTCTAAACATGTGCTTTTAACTTTTATACATTCCCCTATTGGTAATCGTTATGCAAAAATTGTCTTGTATGTTTATTTATTGATTATATTTAAAGTCACAATTGTAGCATGGTCGGGAACCACACTAGTGGATCTTGGGGGGTGCCTAACACCTTCCCCCGAGATAATTTCAAGCCCTTACCCATTCTCTAGTTCTTCTCTTTTGAATTTCTTAGTGTCCTAATGCACTTAATCATTAGGTGGCGACTCTTCAATTGCAAACCCAATTTCCAAAAGGAAATGTGCTGTCTGCCCAAATATCATAAACCCGATTTCGCCTTTAGAAAAAGGGGGCATCGATAGCATGTCTTCAAAATTATCTACAATCAGGCATTTTTTCTCACTATAATTTCCTTAATTGTGACCCTACAAAAATGTCACGACCCCAAACCTCGGTCGTGAAGGCGCCTAACACCTTGTTAGGCAAGCCCGACCTTTAGAACATTCTCATCCCAAGTTTACAAAGATACTTATCAGTTATTAAACTTGAAAAAACCGAATAAGGAAAATCTCAGTCTGATAGTAATAACAACTGTGCGAAAACCACAATAATATCCAAAACAGCCCATATCAGATCTGGCGTCACGGTTCAGAGCCTCTAGATACAACAGATCAACATCCTATACATATGAAAGTCTAGCTGCGGAAGTAAAGAAATATAAGAGGAGAAATCGGGTCCTGCGGATGCCAGGCAACTACCTCGATGACTCCGACAGATGAATTAGGCAGCAGCAACAAACTCAGCTATTCCTCCTGGATCCCTGTATTTGCACACAAGGTGCAGAGAGTAAAGAGAGTACTCCAACTCAGTGAGTAATAAAAATAAATAACGACTGAAAGCATAAAATCCCATAAAGCCACAAATGATGCTATTTCAAGCAGTAAAATCAATTATACAATAAATCCGTGGAGTAACAGATAACTCTCTTTGAAAACAGTGAAGACAATTAATTTCAACAAGTAAAGAACAACCAAAAACTCGCCCCTTGGGCTTAATATCGATTCCTTAGCACAGTATCAGCCCCACGGGCTCACTCCCAACTCACCATCACACAACATCAGCCTCTCGGGCTCACTCCCAACTCACCTGGGTACCCCGCGCTCACTGGGGGTGTGTACAGACTCCGGAGGGGCTCCTACAGCCCAAGCGCAATATCAATAGGCCTTAAAGCCTTCACGCATCACATTCGAGGCCTGAAAGCCTCATCACATAACACTCTAGGCCTGAAAACCTCCTCACATCACTCAACATATCCTCTCATATGGCCCTCGACCTCAATCGGTCCAGAAAAATAATCATAAGCCCCTTGGGCATCATTAAAACAATAGTGCTCAGCTCAAACAACATTATAAATATCATTTAAATCTCAAGTTGAGTATATATGTAGCTGATCTCATGAAATAGTATAATTTAATTGGACTGAGTTTAAATAATATTTCAATTAGTGAGGAAAATAGTGAGGTAAATCCACAAAAGATTTCAAGTAATTGGCACGAAGCCCAAATATGGCAATAAGCCCAAATCATGGTGAAAAAAGTAAATCTTTATCAAATACGCGGTAAAATATCAACTGGGATGGACCAAGTCGCAATCCCCAATAGCAAATGACCCCGCGCTAGCCATACAACGCGTGTCTCATCTCAACATAGCAGTATGTTGTGCAATTCGGGATTTCAAACCCTCAGGGCATCATTTAAAATCATTACTCACATCAAGACGGTCAAAGTCTAGCTTGCTATGTCCTTGCCTCTCAAATTAATCTCCTCGTGTGTAGAATCTGGCCAAAACCACAATGAATAATTTATTATAAGGTAACGGGACATAACCCAATTGAAAGAACTTGAAAAAATACCCAAAAACACGAAGCTGGCAAAAACCGAGCCCCAGGCCCACGTCTCGAAAAAATTATGAAATTCACATTTCCGGAATCCTCGTCTCACCACGAGTTCGTACATACCAAGAACTCCCAAATCGGACCACAAATGGCCCCTCAAACTCCAAATTTATAATTTTTACTTCAAGCCCTAATTTCTTATAATTTAGCCAGAATCTCATGAATTTCAAGGATGATTCTTCAATAAAATCATGTATTTAACTCATAAAACTTACCTCCAAATGATTCCCAGTCGAAACCCTCTTAATCCCTCGCCAAAAGCTCCCAAGATGCCCAAAAATGGTGAAAGAAATGAATTAGTTCGCGGATGAAATGTCCTTAAACATTCTGTCCAGACCTGGAATTCCTTCATCGCGTTCGCGACAACACCCACGCGAACGCGAAGACCAAACTTTTAAAAATCCAAAATACTCTACGCGAACGCAGCACCTCCATCGCGAATGCGATGGTCCACTTCCCAGACCTACGCGAACACGATGCTCTTCACGCGAATGCGATCAATTAAATCCCATAGCATCGCGAACACGACTTTCCCTTCGCGAATGCGAAGGGTAATTTTCCTGGCCTCCAAATTACTCTACGCGTTCGCGTTACACCTCACGCGAATGCGATGAACAAATTTTCTGCAACACTTCAACAGAAAATCTGCTATCTCCCAAAACCAAAATAGTCCGTTTGATCACCCGAAATCACCCCGAGGCCCCTGGGACCTCAACCAAAAACACCAACCTACTCCAAAATATCATACGAACTTGTTCCAATCGTCAAAACACGTCCATCAACACAAAAATCATCAAATCGCGACGGATTCAAGCCTAAGTTAAACTAAAACTTTCAAAATTCTCATTCAATCGAAAACCCAACCAAACGACGTCCGAATGACTTGAAAATTTGCAGACATATCCAAAATCATCTAACGAAGCTATTGCAACTCTCAGAATTCCATTCCGACCCTCGGATCAAAATCTCACCTATCAACCGGAATTCGTCAAAATTTAAACTTCGCCAATTCAAGCCTAATTCTACACCGGACCTCCAAATTAAATTCCGATCGCACTCCTAAGTCACAAATCATCTTCCGAAGCTAACCGAACCACCGAAAATCAATTCCGAGCCCTCTAACTCACAAGTCAACATCCGGTTGACTTTTTCAAACTAATCATTTATTAAAGAGACCAAATTGTCCCATTTTCTACCAAGCTCGATCCGGATTGACCCATATTCACCAAGTACACATATTGAAACATGAATAAGCATATAAAGGGGAAAATGGTATGGAATTACATGAGACGACGGGTCGGGTCGTCACAAAAAATCTGAAATTAGTCCAGGAAGAACAATTCAAATCGCTAGTATGCTCTTGGCGCGATAAATAAATTATCGTAACTATAAATATGGTTCCTGTGGCATAGTCATGATACGTAACCCCAACTTCAAGTGCACGGTCACGTGACGTGAATCAAATTTGAATAATAATAAAATAAAGATGCTGTAAGTTGCGGGTGCATTTCACGTGATGCGATTTGCAATGTGTACAAAAACAAACGAGTGCGAGACATTGAGATTCATTCAAACAAATTCCATAAATACTAAAAGTGGTTTAAAAGGAAAAATGCACAATAGGTTTTAAATATGTGTTAAATTAGACAATTAAGCCAAATATTAATAGTTGAGCGACCGTGCTAAAAATACGAAACTCGGGAGTGCCTCACTATAACGACCCGCCTGGTTGTTTTTCCTTTTTGAACCCTGTTCCCTTAAATAAAACTCCCCGTTCTTGATTTAGATAAGTTATGACTTGTTGGGATGGTTGGTTCGGGATTTGGAAGAGCTTCGGGTGAAATATGACCATTTGATTCCTTAGGATTTTCCTAAAAGATGAAGTTTGACCTTGGTTAATATTTTGAGCAAATGGAACCGGATTTGTGATTTGATGGCTCAGAAGGTCCGTAGGAAAATATGGGACCTGGGCGTATGCCCAGAATCAAATTTCGAGGTCCCTAGCCCGAGTAGTGAATTTTTATTAGAAATTGTTAATTTGAAGTTTTAAGGATTTAAAGAAACTAAGTAATCATTGATTTCCTAGGTATCAGGCTCGTATTCTGGTTCCAAAGCCTGTTACAAGTTTGAAATATCATTTAAGACTTTCCCGTAAAATTTGGTGTCAGTCTGAGTAAATTTAGGGCATTTTGGCCCGCTGGAGGAAAATTAAGAACTTGAAGTTCATAAATTTGATTCATTTGGTTTAAGGGGGGTGAATTATAGATTTAGCATTATTTTGGGTGTTTTGAAGGTTCGAGTAGGTCCGTCTCGTGATTTTAGACTTGTCAGTATGTTCGGGAGAGATCCGGGAGCCCCGAGCGTCAATTGGATGCGACTCGAGTGAAGTGAAAATTTTGAAAAAGGCTGAAGAACTGCTGCTTCTGTCATAAATGCATCTGCGGTTCCTAGAACCGCAGATGCGGGACCACAGATGTGGTTCTTTGATCGTAAAAGCAGCCCAAGGAGGGCCAAGCCAGGAACCAGGAGCCGCAGATGCGGTCCCAACCTTCCCTCCCCCTTTCCGCAAATGCGGTGGATCACTGAACCAGTGAGGTTCATTAAAGAAGGGTTCTAAGTCATTTTTTGTACATTTTCACTCCTCCTTTGGGTGATTTTGGAGCTTAAGAGAGAAGGTCTTCACTTAGCATCAAGTGGTAAGTATGTTCCACCCATCCTTAGTTTAATCTTATTTTTTTGGTAGATTAAACACTAGAACTTAGGCAAAATTAAAGGGGTTAGAGCTAAACCTAGATTTTTGCTAAAACTTGAATTTAACCATGAAATATGTTATGGAATTAATAAAAATGATATATTATTGGTCCTTAGGTTGTAGAGAAAAACTTCCTTCAAAAAATTTCGGAATCCATGCACGTGGGCCTGGGGTTTGATTTTTAGTAAACTTGTGATAATGGTTGGAAAATTTCTTAAATAGATAGAATTCGATCCTATGAGCCTATATTAACTAGTTCCTACTTCGTTTAACTAGTTTGGGATCGTTTATCTCTGAGTTGAGGGCTTGGACTTGTTCTTGACATTTGGAGCGCACTTTGGAGCTAGGAGAGTCTCCTTTCTAACTTTGTAAGAGGGAATTGTCCCCATAGGTATAGTAATTGATTTAATCATCATTATATTCGGGGGCTACGTACGCACTAGGTGACGAGAGTCCGTACGTAGCGACTATTATGTTAAGTCCGGATAGTCTAGGACCCATAAGCATGTTGTACGTGATATTCTAGTATGCGTTGATTAATTCGGATTTGTATGAACTATTTTGAGTAAGAAGAATGAGACTAGAGAATGACCCTTATCTTGTTTGGTCTTTTAAATGAGAGTATGTGGTATTTTTGTGTATGGCTACTCCTCATACATGTATTAATTGTTATTGTTGCTTGTTAATGAACTTATTTACTATTTGACCATGTCACACGGGTGATTCGTGATCAGGGTAATAGATGCATCTATGGTTCGAGTCGTTCGACCCTCGGCAGTGCATAATTTATTTTATGTTGGATCGGGCCGTACGTCCCACGGTGATTATATGCGCATGTTTTGCTTAAAAATTCTTCAAAGCCTGAGTTACATATTTGCTTAGACTATTGACAAGCAGACTTGTTAGTGTTTCGGAAAGAACTGTTACTCCCTGATTATTAAATATAAATAACTTAAGATATCCATGTTTATTATAAACTCTTCTCATATTTATTGACCCTAGTAAGTATCGAGTCGACCTCTCGTCTCTACTTCTTCAAGATTAGACGGGATACTTACTAGGTACATATTATTTATATACTCATACTATGCTTCTGTACTTAATTGTATAGGGTCTGAGGCAGGTATATTTGACTACCAATCGGGCATGCACCACTGAGCATATTTGATACTCCTATGGCGAGCTACAACTCCTTTCCGTGTCGTGTTGTAGCTTGAAGGAGTTTTCTTATATTTTTATATTGTCTATTCTGTTAAAACAGTAGGGTAGTGTATGTTGTTGTATATTCTACTAGTTTCCCACTACTTGTGACACCACGTCTTGGCACATACATTAGTAGACGTTATTATTTTGGGGTTGTATGATTATAATCATTTTTATCATCATTGCTAATCTATTTCCAATTTAAATAATTATTTCAGCTACTTTGGGGTTAAAGCAATCAGAGTTTAATTTGTATTTTTTCGCGTTGGCTTGCCCATAGATGGCGTTGGGCGCCATCATGACCTATTACGAAAATAGGCCGTGACAACATGGTATTAGAGCACTAGGTTCACGTAGGTCTCACAAGTTATGGGCAAAACTAATAGAGTTTTGTAGATCGGTACGGAGACATCTGTATTTATCTTCGAGAGGCTACATGGTATTAGGAAGGACTACTCTTTACTCATCTCCTATCATGTAGTGATTTAGTATACTAAATTTCCCCCTTATATTCTCTCACATATGGTGAGGACACGTACGACTGATGTTCCAGACCCGGGCGGGGCCGCTACCCTATTGTTAGAAGCCGAGGCAGAGGCCGGGGGAGGGCACCGACCTGTGGTAGGGGATGAGGGCATCCCAGAGCTATTCCAGTACCACCACCAGCAGATCCCGTGGAAGATCCTATTATTGAGGAGCAGGGCAAGGTGTCTGCAGTTGAGCCGACCCCAGCGGACTTTATGAGAGCATCAGGTTTTTGGGAGGTCATGGGCCGTATGTTGCGGTTCATGGATACTATGACTCAGGCTGGTTTATTTCCAGCAGATCCAGCTATCTTACAGGTGGGAGGGGGAGCACAGACCCCTACTACATGGCTCATGGTCATGCAACTACAGTGTATCAGACTGCGGGTGCACTACCCATATATGGGGCCCAGCAGTTACTGCAGTGGTGCCCCAGCCCAGACCAGCTGCGGATGGTGACCCGCAAAAGCTATTTGATCAATGGACTAGACTTCACCCTCCAGTCTTTGGGGGTGCGCGACATGAGGATGACTAGGATTCCATCGACAGGTTTAGGGATAGACTGCACAATATGAGGATATTGGAGTCATATGGAGTTGACTTCACTACTTTCCAGCTTGAGGGCGGCGCCCGTAGATGGTGGCAATCCTATGTTCTTGGTAGGCCAGCGGGTTCTCCTCCCCTCACCAAGGGTCAATTCACCCAGTTATTCTTGGATAAGTATATTCTACCCTCTGAGAGGGATGAGCTATGGCTCCAGTTTGGGCATCTTGAGCAGGGTCAGATGTCTGTGACCGAATATAAGGTGAGGTTTTTTGAGTTGTCTTGCCATGCACTCATGATACTTCCCACAGATATAGAGAGAGTGCGGAGATTTGTTGCGGGGTTGTACCCCGGTATTCGAGCTAGCATGGTCTGAGAGGTGGAGATGGGTATGGAGTATCATCTAGCAATTGAGATTGCTCACAAGATTGAGGGGTATCTCCTGAGGCGTAGAGAGCAGCTTCAGTAAGACAAGAGGGCCCGATTTTTAAGAGAGTTCAGAGGTGCCCCAACTAGGGGTAGAGGTCACTTGGGGAGGGGCTAGCCTAGCAGACCCTCACATTTAGCACCACCACCCCCTCCCCGAGGTGCTCCAGTGAGACCTTATTTTAGTGCTATGCCGGAGAGTTCATACCGTTCACCAGCTATTCAGGGTTCCTCCGACGGATATTCAGGCTATCTGGATTCCTCTAGTGCTCACTCTAGAGCTATGCCAGAGAGTTCCTATTGCCCACCGGCCATTCAGGGTTCTTTAAATGGGTATACGAGTCAGCAGGCTTAGACTCTAGGGCAGCAGGCTATGTTACCGAGAGTGTGCTACGAGTTTAGAGATTTGGGTCATTTGAAGAGGAGCTACCCCAGGCTTTGGGGCAATGAAGTATAGTAGGGTCAGCATCCCATGATTTTAGCACCAGCTGCCAGCCACCTAGAGGTGGAGGACATGTTGGTCGGGGCCGACCTAGAGGTGGACGTCAGACGAGAAGAGGTCAGCCAACTACTGCTCAGTCAGGTGGGGGCCAAGCAGCCGGCGCTCCAGCTAGATTCTATACTCTTCTGCCTAGGCCAGATGCATTGGCCTCAGATGCAGTCATTACAGGTATTATCTTTGTCTGTGGTAGAGATGCTTCGGTGTTATTTGACCCAGGGTCTACTTATTCATATGTATCATCTCTGTTTTCTTATTTCCCGGTTATTTCTCCTGAGCCTTTAGGCACTCTTATTCATATGTCCACTCTTGTGGGTGATTTCGTGGTTGTGGATCGGGTCTACCGATTGTGTATGGTCATGTTCTGTGGCTTTGAGACTAGATCAGACCTCTTGTTTCTTGATGTGATCGATTTTGAGGTCACCCCTGACATGGATTGGTTGTCTCTATATCATGCCATCCTAGATTGCTATGCCAAGACTATTTTACTTGTAATGCTAGGGTTTTCGAGGTTGGAGTGGAAGGGTTCCACAGTTGATACCCCTAGTAGAGTTATTTTTTTCTTGAAGGCTCGATGCAAGGTCGAGAAGAGGTGTTTGGCCTATCTTGCTTATGTTCGAGACACCACTGTAGAGTCTCCGACGATTGATTCAGTTCCGATAGTCCGAGAGTTTGCCGATGTGTTTCCTTTTGATCTTCCTAGCATGCCACCGAATTGTGATATTGATGTCTATATCGATTTGGCTCAAGGCACCCAGCCTATATCTATTCCACCGTACCGCATGGCTCCTAGGGAGTTGAAGGAGCTGAAGGATCAACTTGAGGAGTTGTTAGCAAAAGGGTTTATTAGACCCAGTGTATCGCCTTGGTGTGCACCGGTGTTATTTGTGAAGAAAAAGGATGGAACTATGCGGATGTGCATTGACTACCGCCCGTTGAACAAGGCCACCATCAATAACAAGTCTCCGTTGCCTCGTATCGATGATTTGTTCGACTAGTTTCAGGGTGCGAGGGTGTTCTCTAAGATAGACTTGAGGTCGGGGTACCATCACCTAAAGATTCGGGACTCGAATGTTCCGAAGACTGTATTCCGGACTAGATATGGCCATTTTGAGTTTCTAGTGATGTCCTTTGGCTTGACTAATGTTATGGATTTGATGAATAGGGTTTTCAGGCCTCATATTGATTCCTTCATCATTATCTTCATTGATGACATCTTGATATACTCACGTATCCTGGGGGAGCACAAGCAGCATTTGAGAGTAGTGCTCCAGACCTTGCGAGAGCAGAAGCTATATGCTAAGTTCTCCAAGTGTGAGTCTTGGCTAGAGTTGGTGGCATTCTTGGGGCATATTGTGTCAGGAGAGGGTATTAAGGTAGACCTCAAAAAGATTGAGGCAGTTCAGAGCTCTCCATGCCCCATCTTAGTGACCGAGATCAGGAGTTTCCTGGGATTAGTAGGTTATTACAGGCGGTTCGTGCTGGGCTTTTCATCTATTGCATCACCTCTGACTAGATTGACTCAGAAGGGTTCTCCTTTCCATTGGTCCGATGATTGTGAGGCGAGCTTCTAGAAGCTCAAGACAGCCTTGACTACAACACCAGTCCTTGTGTTGCCCTTCGGTTCAGGAATGTATATAGTGTATTGTGATATATCATGCGCTGGCTTGGGTTGTGTATTAATGCAGGAGGGGCGAGTTATTGCGTATGCCTCCTGTCATCTGAATATTCATGAGAAAAACTATCCATTGCACGATCTGGAGTTGGCAGCAATCGTTCATGCTCTTAAGATATGGAAAAACCACCTGTACGGGGCTTTGTGTGAGATTTATACCGATCACCGTAGCTTGTAGCATTTATTCCAGCAGAGGGATCTTAATTGAGGCAGTGCAAGTGGCTCAAGTAACTAAAGGATTATGACATCACCATTCTGTATCATCCGGGCAAGGCGAACGTGGTCGTCGATCCCTTGAGCTGAAAGGCAGAGAGTATGGGTAGCTTGGCATTTATTCTAGCAGCGGAGAGACCACTAGCTTTGGACATTCAGTCCTTGGCTAATAGGCTTGTGAGGTTGGACATTTCAGAGCCCAGCCGGGTTCTTGCATGTATGGTTGCTCAGTCTTCATTACTAGGGGAGATAAAGGCTCGACAGTTCGATGATCCATATTTAGCGGTCCTCAGAGAGACGGTGCTTCAGGGAGGTGCCAAGGAGGTTCTACTGGCGGAGGATGGTGTTTTGTGACTCTAGGGTAGTCTATGTGTTCCTAATGTCGATGGTCTAAGGAAGAGGATCCCAGAGGAGGCACACAATTCGTGGTATTCTATTCACCAGGAAGCTACGAAGATGTATCGTGATTTGAGGTAGCATTACTGGTGGCGGGGGATGAAGAAAGACATAGTGGAGTATGTTACTAAGTGTTTGAATTGCCAACAAGTCAAGTATGAACATCTGAGACTGGGTGGCCTACTTCAGCAGATACCTATACTAGAGTGGAAGTGGGAACGCATTACCATGGATTTCGTAGTGGGGTTGCCGCGGATCTTGCAGAAGTTTGATTCAGTATGCGTCATCGTTGATAGGTTGACTAAGTCGGCCCACTTCATTCTAGTGGCTGCTACTTATACAGCAGAGAGGTATGCTCAGATTTATATCCGGGAGATAGTCTGATTGCACAGTGTGCCTGTTACCATCATATCAGATAGAGGCCCTCAATTCACTTCTCATTTCTAGAGAGCCATTCAGAGTGAGTTGGGGACCCGTGTAGAGCTTAGCACAACATTCCATCCTCAGAACGACGAGCAGTCGGAGCGTACAATTCAGATATTAGAGGATATGCTTGGAGCATGTGTGATTGACTTTGGAGGGTAGTGGGATTGGTTCTTGCCCTTGGCGGAGTTTGCATATAATAACAGTTATCAGTCCAGCATTGAGATGACTCCATACGAGGCTCTATATGGTCTCGATTGTCGTTCTCCTATCGGATGGTTCGAGCCTGGTGAGGCTAAGTTGTATGGTACAGACTTGGTACTGGATGCCCTGGATAAGGTGAAGTTGATTCAGGAGAGGCTCCGCGCAGCTCAGTCTTGACAGAAGAGTTATGCGGATCAGAAGGCACATGATGTATCATTTATGGTTGGTGAGAAGGTTCTCTTGAAAGTCTCTCCTATGAAAGGCATTATCAGGTTCGGGAATAAGGGCAAGTTGAGTCCAAGGTTTATTGGTTCCTTCGAGGTGCTGAGGAGAGTTAGGGAGGTTGCCTATGAGCTTGCACTACCACCCAGATTATTGGGAGTTCATCCAGTATTTCGTGTGTCGATGCTTTGGGAGTATCATGCCGCTTTTCCCATGTGTTAGACTTCAGTACTATTCAGTTGGATGAGAGCTAGGGCTATGAGGAGGAGCCAATTGCCATTATTGATAGGCAGGATGCCAACTCGTCGAGGAGGACATGCGGAGCAGATATCCCCCATTTATTTAGCAGCCCAGGTACTTTTCTATGTCCGTTCGAGGACTAACGTTTATTTAAGAGGTGGAGAATGTAACGACCCACCTGGGCATTTTGCCTTTTTGAACCCCGCTCCCTTAAATAAAACTCCCTGTGCTTGCTTTTGTAAAGTTACGACTTGCTGGGACGGTTGGTTCGGGATTTGGAAGCGTTTTGGGTAAAATATTCCCATTTGATTCCTTAAGATTTTCTTAAAAGATGAAGTTAGGCCTTGGTCAACATTTTGAGCAAACGGACCTGGATTCATGATTTGACAATCCCGGAGGGTCCATAGGAAAATATGGGACCTAGGCGTATGCCCGGAATCAAATTTCGTGGTCCCTAGCTCGAGAAGTGAATTTTTACTAGAAATTGTTAATTTAAAGTTTTAAGGATTTAAAGAAACTAAGTAATCATTGATTTCCTAGGTATCAGGCTCCTATTTTGGCTTCGAAGCCTGGTACAGGTCCGAAATATCATTTAAGACTTGCCCCTAAAATTTGGGGTCAATCCAAGTATATTTAGGGCGTTTTGGCCCGTTGGAGGAAAATTAAGAACTTGAAGTTCATAAATTTATTCATTTGGTTTTAGGGGGTGAATTCTAGATTTAGCGTTGTTTTGGGTGTTCTGAAGATTCGAGTAGGTACGTCTCGTAATTTTAGACTTGTTGGTATGTTTGGACGGGGCACGAGAGCCCCGAACGTCAATTGGATGAGGCTCGACTGAAATGAAAATTTTAAAGAAGGCTGAAGAACTGCTGCTTATGTCATAACCGCATCTGCGGTTCTAGGACCACATATGCGGTTCTTTGATCGTAGAAGCGGCCCAAGGGGGGTCAAGCCAGGAACCACAGATGCGGCTTGTAGGCCGCAGATGCGACTCCCATACCGCATATGCGGTGGAAATCTCGCAGATGCGGGACCACAAATGTGGTCCCTTTACCGTAGAAGCGAAAATCACAGAACAAGTGAGGTTCATTAAAGATGGGTTCTAAGTCATTTTTTGAACGTTTTCACTACTCCTTTGGGCGATTTAGGAGCTTTAGAGAGAAGGCTTCACTTAGCATCAAGAGGTAAGTTTGTTCCACCCATCCTTAGTTTAATCTTGTATTTTTGGTAGATTAAACACTAGAACATAGGCAAAATCAAAGGGGTTAAAGCTAAACCTAGGGTATTGCTAAAACTTGAATTTAACCACGAAATATGTTATAGAATTAATTAAAAATCATATATTATTGGTCCTTAGGTTGTAGATAAAAACTTCCTTCGAAAAATTTCGGAATCCGGGCACGTGGGTCTGGGGTTGGAGTTTTAGAAAACTTGTGATAATGGTTGGGAAATTTCTTAAATAGCTAGATTTGGGATCGTTTGTCTCCGAATTGAGGGCTTGGACTTGTTCTTGGCATTTGGAGCGCACTAAGGAGCGAGGCGAGTCTCCTTTCTAACCTTGTAAGAGGGAATTGTCCCCATAGGTATAATAATTGAATTAATCATCATTATATTCAGGGGCTATGTACGCACTAGGTGATGAGAGTCCGTATGTAGCAACTATTATGTTAAGTCCGGGTAGTGTAGGACCTATAAGCATGCTGTACGTGATATTCTAGTATGCGTTGATTAATTCGAATTTGTATGAACTATTTTTAGTCAGAAGAATGAGACTAGAGAATGACCCTTATCTTGTTTGGTCTTTTAAATGAGAGTATGTGGTATTTTTGTGTATGGCTACACCTCATACATGTATTAATTGTTATTGTTGCTTGTTAATGAGCTTATTTACTGTTTGACCGTGTCGCACGGGTGATTCGTGAGCGGGGTAATAGATGCATCTATGGTTTGAGTCGTTCGACCCTCGGCAGTGCGTAATTTATTTTATGTTGGATCGGGCAGTACATCCCACGGTGATTATATGCACATGTTTTGCTTAGAAATTCTTCAATGTCTGAGTTACATATTTTCTTAGACTATTGACAAGCAGACTTTTTAGTTTTTATGAATGAACTGTTATTCCATGATTATTAAATGTAAATAACTTAAGATATCCATGTTTATTATAAACTCTTCTCATATTAATTGACCCTAATAAGTATCGAGTCGACCTCTCGTCTCTACTTCTTCGAGATTAGACGGGATACTTACTGGGTACATATTGTTTATATACTCATACTACGCTTCTGTACTTAATTGTACAGGGTCTGAGGCAGGTACATTTGACTACTAGTCGGGCTCGCACTACTGAGCAGATTCGATACTCCTATGGTGAGCTACAACTCCCTTTCGTGTCGTGTAGTAGCTTGCAGGAGTTTTCTTATGTTTTTACACTGTCTATTCTATTGAGACAGTAGGGTAGTGTATTTTGTTGTATATTCTACTAGTTGCTAACTACTTGTGACACTAGGTCTTGGCACACACATTAGTAGATGTTATTATTTTGGGGTTGTATGATTATAATGATTTTTATCATCATTGCTAATCTATGTCCAATTTAAAGAATTATTTCAGCTACTTTGGGGTTAAAGTAATCGAAGTTTAATTTGTACTTTTCCGTGTTGGCTTGCCCAGTGCTGGCGTTGGGTGCCATCATGACCTATTATGAAAATGGATCGTGACACTCATACCTTCTTCCGGGTTAACACAATTCCTTACCCAGTCTTCTTGTTTTATGCAGACTTTAAAACGCAGTTAATTTTTCTTGATGTGGTATCTAAAATAAATTGGTGACTTGGGACACCATAAATTTGTAACTACATGACTGGTCGTTTTTAGCTCTAGCGTGCCGTTCAACTGTTTGAGGCCATGAGAAACTTCATTTTCGTTATTATGACTTCTGAGCGTGGTAAAAATTGAATTTCGGAAAGTTCAGAGTTGATTTGGAAAGAGAATTCTCATTTCGTAAGCTTAAAGTTGAAAGAATTAACTAGGATTGGATCTTTGAGTAAAAGACCATGGAATTGAGATATGAAGTTTCCAGCATGTTCGTATGATGATTTTGGACTTGGGCGTAAGCCCGGATCGGGTTTTGGATGACCCGGGAGTGTTTTGGCGCCTATTGTGAAAGATAGCAATTTGGAAGAAATTTCATATGTTTGGCTTGAAGTGCATTTCAGTATTATCAATGTCCGTTTGGGATTCCGAGTCTGGGAGTAGCTCCGTATGGTGATTCTGGAGTGATCGGAAGTGAATTCGGAGGTCCGTAGGTCATTTTGGAGTCATCTAGCTAAAGATAGAAATTTGATGGTTTTTGAGAAGTTTGACCGGAAGTGGACTTTATGATATCGGGGTCAGAATTTGACTCCGGAAGTTGTTGTAGGTCCGTAATGTCGAATATGACTTGTGTGTAAAATTTGAGGTTAATCAGACGTGATTTGATAGGTTTAAAAATCGAGAGTAGACGTTTGAAGTTCTAAAGCTCATAAAGCTTGGATTGGAGGTCGATTCGTGGTTTTAGCATTGTTTGCTATGATTTGAGGCCTCGAGCAAGTCCATAATATGTTTTTGGATTGGTTGATAGGTATGGTTGAGTTCCCGGGGGCCTCAGGCGTATTTTTGATGCTCAACAGATCGATTCTTGCCATGTGAGGATTGCTGGTTTTTTGGTATGAGTGCAGCAACTTTTTACTCTATGCGATCGCGTGAGAGGGTCTACGATCGCATAGAGCAAGCGTGAGGGATCTGGAATTTGTCCTATGCGATCGCAGGAACTGCAATGCGATCGCGAAGGAGGAAGGTTGGGGCTGCAGGTTGAAGGCTTATGCGATCATGTGGTTGGAGTTGCGATTGCATAGTGTACGTTTGGAAGCTATGATGCTTTTGGCCTGTGCGAACACGAGAGATGGCATGCGAACGTACAGAAGGAAATTAGGGAGGCAGCATAGTTGGCCTATGCGATTGCGGAGCATTGTTTGCGATCGCATAGAAGGGTCGCCTGGGCAATGTTCTTTTAAAATCGGAGTTTGGCTCATTTTCACTTCATTTCTTCCATGGAAGCCAATTTTGGAGCAACTTTGGATTGTCATTTTCATTACCAAACATGAGGTAAGTGATTTCTACTGGTTTTGAGCAAATACAAGGTTTATATATGGATTTAGGCATGGGAATTTGTAGAAAACTTGGGGTTTAAGGGAAAACCTAGAAAATTAGTATTCTTAGATTTTGACCATAATTTTGGGTATGGAATTAAGAGAAAATCATATATTTGAGTTCGTGAGTTCATGGGTACAATTATTCTTCGAAAAATTTCAAAATTCGGGCACGTGGGCTCGAGGGCAATTTTGTCAACTTTTTGATCGGGGGTTAGAAAGTGCTATAAATTGGATTGTAGTGAGTAATTGAACATATATTAATGGATTTGCATAATTATTGGCTAGTTTTGGAGCATTGTGCATCAATTCGAGTCTTCAGAAAGCGTGGAATGCTGGTTATGGATCTTCGGAGCGAGGTGGGTCTCCTTTCTAACCTTATAAGAGGGAGTTTTCCCCATAGGTGAAATAGTTGGTTATGTGCTCCTATTTGTGGGGGGTTACGTACGGACGAGGTGACGAGGTTCCGTGTAGAGCTACTAATATGTTTAAGTCTGGGTAGCCTAGGACCCAAAAGCATGCTATACTTGTAATATCTGTAATCTTATTGACATTTGAATTGCTTAAATCCTATCGAATTGGTAAATGAATTTCTAAAAGGATTAAACTTCATTTTCCTAAATTGTTAAAAGAGAATTGGCTTTTATTTGGATAAATGTTCCCAACAAGTTCTTAATTGGCTGTTTGAGCATGTATTTCTATGTGTACCTGCGTTGCATGTGTGATTCGCGAGCAGGGTGATTGTTTATTTAAATTTGACCA
Source organism: Nicotiana glauca (assembly GCA_026770625.1). NCBI lineage: Eukaryota > Viridiplantae > Streptophyta > Magnoliopsida > Solanales > Solanaceae > Nicotiana > Nicotiana glauca. The sequence goes on from MU664548.1 coordinate 59,092, forward strand.
CGTCGCATGTATAGTTCATGAGCGGGGTAATAGATGCATCTATGATTCGTACCTTCGACCCTCGGCAGTGCACAGTTTAAATATTGTTGGATCGGGCCGCACGACCATGGCATGATTTGCGCATGCTTGTATTGCTTGCCTTAAGATTTATTGATATTGGTATTTGCTCTCCCCGACTTGTGAAAATTGAAAACTAATGGATTATGAATCTGTAGACCTTTAATATAAAAAGGAACTTTCATATGTTCGTGTCTTACTTGAAATTACTGTCGTTCTTAATAAATCCATGATTATTCGCATTAATAATATATCATTATTGGACCAATAGTAAGTGTTGAATTCGACCATCTCGTCTCTACTTCTTTGAGATTAGGTGGGATACTCATTGGGTACACGTTGTTTTCGTACTCATACTACACTTCTGTGCATTTTTGTTGCATAGTCACATGCATCACTAGTGGCCTAGTGGGCATAGTAGCATGGTTGATACGGAGACTTAGGTGCGCTGCATTTCCCGAGACGACCCGCAGTCAGCAAGTCTCTTTCAGATTACTGTATTTACTTTCTGTCCAATTTGTTTTTCGGATGGCTGTTATATTATATTATTTCCTAGAGATAGTTTATACAATTGTGACATCGAGTTCTGGGATAGTTATAGGATTGTTCAATATTAAGTTGTTAAAGACTTCACGATTATTTCTGTAAATTTCATTATTTGTTATTTAATGTATAAAAAAACGATTTCAATGAATACTAAAATTAGAATTTAATTAAGTATTTTGGTTGGTTTACTTGGCGGCGGTGTCCGGCACCATCACGACCCTTAGTGGATTGTGGGTCATGACAAAATTATTTCAAGTGGCGATTCTAAATTAAATAAATAATCTCATTTTGAATAATGTCACTTTAATTTGAAAAACTCCCTATTCCTTTCGGAAAAAAGGAGGTGTGGCAGTGGGTCAGATAATGAAGAGGAAGTTGAAGAAGGTTCCTTGGTGAGAAAGCCATGTGTTAGGAGACGCGTGATTTCTCACGATGAAACCCCCAGTTCTCACGATCCTCCTTCGAGTTCAATTCCTTTCAGACTTGTTGATGAGAAAGAAAATATTTCTCCGGAGATTCCTGATGATGATGCAATATACCCCACATCAAGTCCTGTTGAAAGGTTATTTGCCCATGGCTTTGAGGGAGAAGAAAGCTTCGGTCCTATTTTTGAAGAATTGCCTCTAGCTTCCCCTCTATTGTCGTATACTATTAAAACCTATGTCTAAATGAGATATGATGATACTCGAAAAATGGGCGGAAAAGCATTCCCACCGTAAAAACTTACCACTTCCCGAATATTTAGAAAGTGGGGAGACTAGTATTAGTGGAAAAAAACACATGATGCGTGGAATGTCAGCAACCTTACGGAGCATGACGCATGGAGCATCAATGTAGCGACAAGTGACATTCTCAATTAGATGAATTAAGAATGTAGAAAAGGCACGGGAGAAACATCCATGGGGTTATGTAGAGAAAAGAATTGGATCCGGAAGTTGTTAAAAATGAAACAAGAATGAAATAAATAAAGGATTCAAAGAAGGGAAGATACACGAACCAGAAGTAAATAAGGAAGGAGAATAAGAGCAGTTACAAAGAATCTTTAGTCATAAATGTGCCAGTTACGATTACGTATGCTAACAAGCAATCAATACAATTAATACCTTTAGTAAGCCCAAATTATATATGGGAACCATTATAATTATAAGCTCCTGTATAAGGACATAAATCTCATTTGTAAGGAAAGGGGGCGATTATTACTTAAATACATATTATTATCCTTTGCTTACTCGACAAGTTGTAAATCTTGATTTTGAGAAGTGATTGTCAGTTCATTCTTTTATATTTCTTTGCTAATCATTTCCATACTTTGATCTATTCTTCCTAAAATTATTGGGAAAGTGAAGTAAATCTTGGTTATCAGTATTCCGTTTTCTTCTAAAATATTGACTTTGACTAAGAAATCTATTTTTGGTTAAACAAATTAGTTTTGTTACCAGGAATTTGATAATCTATTCACTTTTCGAACTTCATTTTTTAACAACTAAGTATGTCAACCGTTAACAAAAATCATCAGATAAACTAACAAGGTTAAACTCCAATACACCACACACCTACAAGATCCCATTCCAATCCCTTAAGAATTCACCTGAAAGATCTCTTTCGTGCGCTGATGATCAACAAGAGGACGATCAAACCATAGAGAAGGATGCTCTAAAATAGTTGATTACAAAACATGTAAACAGTGCATTGCAGGCTTTTGTCAGAGGATTACCCAATGCAACGCAAAGTCCTCCGCCAGTTAACATGAAAACTTTGGAAAACCAAATAATTCAAATTTACAAAGTTTAATTATAACCTTGCAAAAACGGTTGAAAGAGCAAAACGATCGCATAGAGCAAATACCTGGCGTACCACCAATGATATAAGGTGTGGATATATAAAAGTATTCACAACAACCATGAAAGCCATATGCAACACCTTTACCATTTCTTAAAAGTTTAAAATGCCTAATATTCCTAAATACGATAGAACAAATGAGACTCTAGATATAGTGGTAGCGTTCACTATTGGCATAAAAAGGCAACGTTTTAACCAAATAGGAAATCGAATCGGTTTTAGTAAAAAAGTTTGTGAAACACTCACAAAGGGAGCATTAACGTGGTATTCTCTTTTAACTAAAAATTCTATTATTTCTTTTGCTGCAGATTCATTTATAAAAGCACATTTCTCAAAAAGTTGAGAAGAGGATGGAAGACATCTTTAAGGTTAAACAAGGGAATACATTATTGCTCAAGGAGTTTGTAGATAGATTCTAGCTAGAAAGGATGATGTTGCTTTGAGTACATGATAATTAGGCGGTTATGGCATTCGCGAATAACTTGAAATATAAAAGTTCATAAGCCACGAGAAGAATAAAGGAACATCTACGAGAATTTCATGCAACAACTTGGAACAATATGTACAATAGATACAGTACAATATTACGGATAAAAGAAGATACGGTCACATAGCCAAGGCCTGATGAAAGAGCAGGATCGAGTTGTTCAGAATTAGAAAAAAGGTCCGAAGAGAAAAGGTATGAGCCATACATGGGACATGCAGGATGAGACTCTCGATCTAATCCAAGAAATGCACGATTCGACTCAAGACCAAGGCAAAAAGATACGATTTCTTCATCTAGGTTTAGAAAGGAATGAGATGCCCGAAGTAGTGATTCCAATAAGCAAGCAAGGATATGAGATTAATACTTTAATATTAGTACCTCTGAGTTAGTACCTATTTTAAGAGGTATGGGGGATAAGGTGCGGTGGTGTAATGAAATGAGATCAAATCCAAGCAAAAGAAATCAAGATTTCTGGTGCGAGTTTCATAATGATCATGTCCATAGAACAACATATTGTAGACCTCTGCAGGGAGAAGTCGAGCATTTGTTGAAGCAAGGTTATCTTACTGATTTGTTCAGTGAGAAAGGAAGACAATCATATATGAAGAACATACAGGAACCTCGAAACCTCCATCACAAAAAAGAACAGTCAACGTAATAGTTGGGGGAGATAAAGTCAATGGTGTAACATATATAGCTGCAAAAAAGACGTCGAAAGTCATGGTTACTCATGGGAAGTGAGTTTGCCAAGTCTTGGCTGGTAACAGTATAAAATTTTATGATGAAGATACGGATGGATTGATGACTCCTCACAATGATGTAGTGGTAATATCTTTACTTGTACACGATACTAACATAAACCGAGTTTTGATTGATCAAAGTAGTTCAGTGAATATCATTTTACTGAGGGTAGTGAATGAAATGTAAGCTAATGGCAAGGTGATACCATAGGCATGGTCCTTGTTCGGGTTTACAAAATGAGTTGTCAAGGATACAAAGTTCCAGATGAAAGACGCGGACATGGGCTATAATATAATTACGGGAAGAGTGTGGATTCATGATATGGATGCTATCCCATCCACATTTCATCAAGTTATCAAATTTCCTTCAAAGTGGGGAATCCGTCAAATCCGTGGAGATCAGAAAGCTTCAAGAAGTATCGATTCAGTGGTGATTGCAAGCACGATATACCAGGACAAACAAATGTTGATTCAAGACCCGATGCTATTCAAGAGCTAGAAGATAATAAAATATTAAGAAATCTATTGAAGAACTCGAAGTTATAGTGGTATTTATATAGTGGCCAGACAGAAAAGTTAACATCGGAGAAAATTTAAGCCCGAAAATGAAAGGTAGGTTGATTAAATTTTTATGAGCTAACGTAGATTGCTTTGCTTGGTCACACTCAGATATGAATGGTGTACCACCGGAGGTTATGACCTGCAAACTAAATAAGGATACATCATATCTATCTGTCAAGCAGAAGAAGAGGAAGAAAGGATCCTTCAAAAATCAAGTGATCCAAGATGAGGTAGAAACGTTTTTAAACATTGGGTCCATATGAGAGGTAAAATACCCTGACTAGTCAGCTAATACCGTGGTAGTTCCCAAAAACAATGGAAAATGATGAGTTTGTGCAGATTATATTGATTTAAATAAGGCTTGTCCTAAAGATTCATTTCCTTTACCGCATATAGATCAACTAATTTATTCTACCACCGGAAATGAGCTTTGGAGTTTTTAGATGCATATTCAGGATATAACCAATAAAAATGGACCCTCTAGATGAAGAAAAAACTACGTTTATCACATACAAGGGGATGTATTGGTATAAAGTCGTTCCATCTGGCTTGAAAAATTCTAAAGACACATATCAAATATTGGTGACTAAAACGTTTTAAGAACATCTGGGGCAAACCATGGAAGTTTACATAGGCGATAAGCTAGTCAAGTCAGCACAAGTAGGAAATCATTTTCAGCATTTGTCAGATACTTTAGAGATTCTTCGCAAGTATAATATGAATCTAAATCTGAAAAATATGCTTTTGGTGTAGCTTCAAGTAAGTTTTTAGGTTTTGTTATTTTTAGTAGGGGTATTGAAGTGAATCCTGTGAAGATCAAATCTATCAAGGAAATACCAAATATACTCACGAGCAAAAAAAAAGAAGTCCAGATATTAACACATATGATAGCAGCCCTAGGGAGGTTTATGTCAAAGTCATCAGAAAGAAGCTTTAGATTCTTTTCACTATTGAAGAAGCAGAATCAGATTGAATGGACTGAAGGGTTCCAACAATCTCTCAAGGACTTAAAGTCATATCTATCAAATCTACCTTTGCTAGCTAACCTAAAAGACAGTGAAAACCTATTCATTTACCTTGTTGTATCAGATGTGGCGGTAAGTGCGGTGTTGGTACGAGAGAATAAAGGTAAGAAATCCCCAATTTATTATTTTAGTATATCTTTGCTAGATGCAAAGACACGATATCCACACATGGAAAAGTTTGCTTTAGCATTAATTATGGCATCTAGAAAGTTAAGACCTTATTTTCAATGTCATCCTATTTTTGTACTAACAACTTTCCCCCCTGAGGAATATACTGCATAAATGGGAATTATCTAGTAGATTAGCTAAATGGGCAATAGAACGCAGTGAGTATGATATCAGATATCAGCCCAGAATTGCAACAAAATCACAGGTTTTAGTAGATTTTGTAGCAGATTTTAGTATGACTTTAGTTCCTAAAGCAAAAAAGGAACTACAAGTATTTACCAAAGCTCTTGGACTCTATTTACTGACGGTTCTTCGGACCTTTTCAAAGTTAAACAATGAGATAGGGAGATGCTCAAGCTATTTGTGTCGAGGTTCCAGATGGAATGAAAGGACCTGCCTCCAGTTGCCGATGATTGGGCCGTTCAGGCGTTCACTTAAGGACATAACCCCTAAAACTCCTTGGCTTCATAGCATCTAAAACAAAATTTGTAGAGTATCTGGCGTTAACTTGGGTTGGCATCCTCAACAGATACCAGTCGAAAATTAGAGTCAAGGATGACCAACTCGGAGCCCCCTCTGGGTCTGTTTATCCCATTAGAACCAGCAACAGGTCCAAGCGAGTAATCGATCATAAAGTAAGATTGATCCGAGACCAATATCAACCATACGACGGAGATCGTAGGAGAAATGGTTTCGGGCACCACTCTACAACGAATGAAAAAAGAAGAGATAAAGGGCCCAATAGCCGAGGTCTGATGAGAAAACATGGTTTCAACAGGCCACTCGGGGCTAGGGAAGAGCCAAGATTGTGGAAATATAACTTTAACGTCGATGCTACCAGTATCATATCTGCTATCAGGCGTATCAAGGACACCAGGTGGCCTCAACTAGTGTAGTTCGACCCTAACCAAAGAGATCCAAACTTGAGGCATAAGTATCACGGTACTCATGACCATAGGACTGGGGATTGCTGGCAATTGAGAGATGAAGTTGTACGGTTGTTTAATAACGAGAATTTCTGAGTGATCGAGCCAAAAATCACTTCAGGAATAGGGACACAATAAACGGACCGAACAAGAGGAACCTCAATATATCATCAACATGATCATTGAAGGGGTTGATGTCCCTTACGGGCCAATGATAAAATGCACTAAAGTAACTATCATGAGGGAAAAATGCACCCGAGATTATATCCTAGAGGGAACTATTTCATTCAGCGACGAAGATGCCGAAGGCATCGTACAACCTCATAATGATGCACGGATATTATCCATACTTATTAATATATCTGAAGTTAAGCATGTGTTGATTGATCCAGTAGCTCAACCAACATCATCAGATTGAGGGTCGTAGAACAATCGGGGATACAGTATCAAATAGTGCCAGGAGTTCGAGTGCTGAACGGATTTAACATGGCATGCGAAACCACCAAAGGGGATATAACCCTACTAGTGAACACTTCCAGAACCATCCAAGAAATAAAGTTCTATGTGATTGAAGGAGACATGAGATATAAAGCTTTATTCAAAAGACCATGGGTTCATGACATGGGGGCAGTACATTCAACCTTACACCAGGCATTAAAGTTCCCTACATTGCGAAGAATCAAGACAGTATACAGAGAACATCCGATTGCAAAGGAGATGTTCACAGTCGACAAAGTACTCCCGATTCTCGCCATCTTAAAATTAGGGAAAACAGAGCCAACTAGAAAGGCCGAAGTTAAATAGCAACTGTTGGTCTCGGCCGGACCAGAGGAACAAAGAGCGAACGTGTTGATACCCAATTTTTTTCTATATAATTTTCGTATAAAAAATACTTTTAAAATAGCATATATATGCATATATAAGCATAGTAAGTGTTTTGGTATTCTTTTCTATTTTTGAAAAAGATTGTTTAATTAATTTATTATCCATTTTAGCAGTACAAAAATCAGTAATTATTCCCAAAACTATCAATATTGGTGAATAATTTATTTTATTCTCATATTTATACCAAAATATAGTTAAGGTGGTTTTTGTATATTTTTTAGAAATTTATTTAGAATTTTAAAAGCTAAATTGCGTATAATTATAATTTTAGCTTACTTTAAGATTAATAATATTTTATAATTATAAAATTGGCTTCAATATTTTTAAATTAATATTTATACACTATTAATTGTGTATTTTTAGTTTGCTTTTAAAATCATCTTTACTATTTTTACAAAATAAAAAGGGAAAAAGTGGTTATTTAAAAGTTAGCCCTATTTCATTTAAATTTTAGCCAAAATTGACCCCTCATTAAACCCCAATTTCAGATCTTAAACCAGACCAGCCCAATTTACCAGGCCCTTAACCCATTAATTTTACTCGCCCAGCTCCCCTTTTGATCCAGGCCGTTGATTATTTTAATCAACGGCCATAATTTCCCCTTTCCTTTTTAATTTTCCAAACACCCCTAACCCTAATCACTTTAACCCAATCAGTTGCCTTTGAATCCCTACATCTCTCAAACTCTCTCGAACTCTCGAGACCCTAGCCTCCTTCTACCCCTCTTCAACCACCACTCCACTGGAATCCATGGCTTCTCAGGCCATGGATAGTTGGTACTCACCTATCTTCACCAGTAAACCATGGCTATTCGAGACCTGGCCTTGATTGTTCTCCTTCAGATCCTTCTCAGATCTGTAGATCTATAGCTTCTCCAGCCATTACCCCGGCATATTCAAGACTCAGGAGCCTGATTCTTGACCTCTCCGACTCAAGATCGGACATGTTTCCAAGCCTATCTCATTTCTAGGATTTCTCCAAAACCCTAAGCTATTCGAGGTTCTTTCACCGTTATTTTCTTAGATCTATACTATATCTATGCTTTTCTTTCCATCTAAAGTGTATTCCCCAAAAGTTTCTTTTCAAAATCGCTTCTCTCCGATTTTAGGGTTTCTAAAAGGATTTTTTGGAAAAAAATCTTTCTGATTTTTCTTCTTCTTTGCTTTATGTGTGTTTGTCCATACCCTGCACGTGTGATTTCTTTTTATTACGCATGTACTGTCTTCTACCTTTTCTTTTCTACTATACATGTTACTCCTATTAGTCTTTGCTATGTTTTCTTTACTCTTTTACTTTATGTGTTTACCGTTAAGTTATTTGATGTTTGTTTACTGTACTCTGTTCATGTTCTTACATGCTTCATCTACTTGTGTTCAAAGTTCGTATTATCTCCTTTTTCTGAACTTGTTTAGGTTTCAAGTTTTCTCAAATATGTTCTTTATGATTTTTCTTCCTTTGTCGTTCAATCATGTTATCATATCTGTTTTGTTGAGACTCTGAAACAAATGGCTTGGTTTATCACCTCCATGTCTGATTCAATTTTGAAACCCTCGGATTTGGGGGTTTCCTTTGATGATTTTGATTTTGTGTTCGACTTAGGGTTCCACTTTGGGACCCCGGACTCTCAGACTTACTATGAGTCTGCAAATTGAACTTGTATCTATTTGCTTATGATTCTGAACTTTTCTTTGATTAGACTCTCTTCTAAATAACTTGACAGTCTCTTCTTGATTCATATATTTGTGTGCTTCATATATGAGAACTCTTCTTTCAAAAAGGTTTTGCCAACTACAAATTGATTCCGAATTCCTTTAATGGTGTTTACTTGATTGTTACTGATTTTCCCTAATTGAACCTTTGTTTACCCTTTTCTTGACTTGATTCATTCGAGTAAATACATGCAATTTTGATTTTACAGGTTGATTCCCTTTCCTTTTTTTTTTTCTACAAACCGTGTACTATTGGTTTGTTGCCTTATATAGCTTCTATGTACTTACCCTTTATTATACTGCTAGGAAAATATTTTTTCAAATCCTTTTCCTTAATTCTTTTACCCGTTTGAAATCAGAATCCCTTAACTAAAGGGAGACTGATTACAATGTTATTTCCTTACTTTTTCTTACTTATTTGCTGCACTATAAAAGGGGCTTGACCACTTTCTGCATTGAAACAACTTTAACAACTTTTACAAACTTCACAACTTTAGAACTTTGAACTTCTAAATCATAAAGTTCAACACTTATACTCTCACACACATACTCTCAATTGCAATACTCTTTCAAACTCTCTGCTCTCTTCTGAGACTTTTGTACTGCTCTGATTGCAACTTGGCTCTTCAAGACTGCTGTTTTACTTATTTGTTTTCCCTAAAACTGGTATGTCTCGATTTGATTTCAGCTTTCTTCCCTATGTGTTTACTTTACAGTTGCCATATTCCTGTCTACTTTGCTGCTCATGTTCTGTATTAAACATGTTACTTTCTTTTATGTTTACTGCTTATTATAAAATCCCCTATCCCATTCCCTTCTATGTGCTGAGTTAAAGTTCATGGCCTGGAAGTATCCGAATTACTGCCCAGGTTTGAACCAGACCTTCAATGGTTCCTAACTCCTAAATTTAGCTAATAGGCTGGTTAGGGGTGTGCCAGCATCCTAATTGCTAAGCATGACCATTAGCCTATCATGGCCTTCCCTAATTCCCCCTCTATTGCACTTACATTTACTCTTAGACTCTAAGTTCTGCCCCCATCCTATGAGCCTTGCCTTGGGAACCTTGAGTTCCCTCTAAACTTGGACATTTGAGGGCTGGCCCTTCCACACTACACTATAATCTGATCCTGCAAATGTATTTGGGTGTACGCACTGCTTGGGTTTCATGAAGCCCCTTGGAACTTTGACACATGTTAGACCTTGAGTCTGAATTAGGCTGTTTGGTTGTAGCTTGAATTTCGGATGTAATTTTTTTATCTTTGTTGATTCATTCTGGTCTATAATAATTTGTAATAACTATTGGGTTCTAGTGAAAAAGGGAGGGTCATTTATGTATGCATATGGCTAGACAACATGCTCATAGCGATTACTATTTACAAATTTTGCATTCATACATAACATATAGAACTCCTGCCTATAAGTTTCTGCATATAGAAATCATGTATAAGTTTATGCATCCGCATTTAGAAATCTTGCCTATAAGTTATGCTTTCAAACCCTGTCTTTTACTTTAATCATTTAAAATCTCTTTTAGTTATTTAATTCCCAGTATTGTTTCCTTTCCCAGATTCCCGCCCCATTTCATTCCTTTGATTGGTTATTTGTATCAATTATTTGACCCCCATTTTTCTTCACTTGTATATTCTTTAAGTAATTATGAAATCTCCTATTCCTAAACTTTAGCTTGTTTATTTAACTTTTACACTTCCCATTGTTTGCAATCACCATGCGAAAGCTGTCTTGTATGTTTATTTGTTGTTATACTTAAAGTCACAATTGTAGCATGGCTGGGAACCACGCTAGTGGATCTTAGGGGGTACCTAACAACTTCCCCTTGAGATAATTTCAAGCCCTTACCCATTCTCTGGTCCTTTTTTTAAGTTAAATTTCTTCTAAGTGTCCTAATGCACTTAATCATTAGGTGGTGACTCTTCAAAATCCAAAACCCAATTCCCAGAAGGAAAAACATTGTCCGCCCAAATGTGATAAACCCAATTTCGCAAGAAAAAGGGGTCATCGATAGCATGGCAATTCTGTTGGGGATTTTCTTTAGGCTTTTACCATTTCATGTTAATTGTGACTTTACTGCTTCGTTATTGCTTTTATTTAATATCTTTATCTCTTTTCTACTACGAAACTTACTTGGCTCTTAGTTTCTTTTCTTTAATGCTTTATTTTACCACTTTCCTTCAATATTATTGTAATTATGAGCAATTATTGTAATCATTACTTTATGAACGTGCAAATACATGAAAACTTGTTTCATTCTTGTAATTGCATAATCAACATCAAATTCCACTCGTGCCAAACAAAATACCATAGCAATGCTTATAATGAGTGTTGCGCCCTTCTGATACTATCACCCCCTAAATTTGGCAAAGGCATATTTGCGGTAAAATCAGTCGATCAGCGGTGAAGTTGACGGTTCTGTGCCTTTCCCTCTTGAGTTGTCCGCTCAAAGGTACCAGTCTATCACCCCATAGAAACCTTACTCTGTTCAATTGTGCATGCATCACTGTCACACCTAGCCGAGTCAGTTATGCTGTTCGCATAATGACTCTTTAAGATAGCCTTGTCCAAAGTCCATTGGGTTTCCTTGGAACCCAAACGAACATTACCATGTCTTTGGAGAACTAAATGCTACTTATGCTATTGATATTTAAATAGTCGAGTCCGGCGGGGGTAAGGGTCTAACACTTTGTTTTGCAGAAAATGAAGCACGAAGTCCCCAGATTTGACATGGTAACCAACATCCACCCAAAGTTGCTAAGCTGGTGGGAAGACCTTCACTCTAGGGATCAGACCCTTGTTCGCAAATATTTGGGAAATTTGCCTTCTCTTCTAAAAATCCAACCTGACAACAAAATCATTGAGGCTGCAACTCTATTCTGGGATAGCGATAGGTCTGTGTTCCGCTTCGGGGACCTTGAAATAACACCTTTGCTCTAGGAAATAGGAGGACTAGCTGGTATCCCATGGGAGACTTCGAGTTTTCTTATGCTACAAAATTGCAATGCTCGGGGTTTTCTCAAAATGATGGGACTAAAGAAGAACACAGACTTGACCTGCTTGAAAGATTCCTACATTGCTTTCGACTATCTATATGAGAAATACGGCCATAGAAAGTCCTACCACACTTACCCAAATGAATTCGCCCTCAAATCATTGGGGCATATCCATAGAAGAGTCTTCGTCTTTATGTTCTGCTTTTTGGGGATGATAGTTTTTCCTATGAAGAAGGCTAGGATCCATACGATATTGGCCATGGTCACCAGACTTTAATGGAAGGAATCAGCGGGCATCCTTTTAGCATAGTACCTATGATCGTTGTGGAGATATACCGAGCCCTGGAAAATTGTCAACAAGGGGCCAAACACTTTGAGGGTTGTAACTTGCTGCTTTAACTCTGGCTCATGGAGCTCCTCCAAAGGGAGGGATATCGGCAAGAGATTCTGCGCAGAGGCTAGGATGACTATATCGCCTTCCATCAGCCAAGGCGAATGATCTATATGCCTAAATTGTTTGCCCAACTAGAAGATGCCAAAGGGTGGGTAGAGTTGTTCGAAAATTTGAGAGAGGAACAAGTGCAATGGATGTTCGAATGGATCCCTACTAAAGAGTTCATTGTCCAATCTCGGGATGCACCACTTCTTATACTCATCCGTCTGAGAGGAACTTATCCTTATGTTCCTCTCCGAGTCATGAGGCAGGCAGGAAGAAAGCAGGTTATACCAAGAGGCGACAAAATGAGTCACTTCAGGGCCGACTTTCAAAATGATGATAGTCCATACAAGTGTCAATCTCAGCATATATGGCATTCCAAAATCGTCCTGGGAAAGGATTCCATAGAACCAGACAGGTGCCATACTAGTTATACTCCATAGTATCCAAGCTAGTTGGAAGACGATCATAGTGGGTTAGGACAACCCGGGTTTGTTTGAGGTCATAGGGTCATCGACGAGAAGACAGAAGTACATTTTAAGTACAACCAACTGTGCAAGAGGATTCGGGAATGCGAAAGTGAGCATCAGGAATTCAAGAAGCCCATCAAAAGCTAATTGAAGAATGGAAAGATATGGCTGTCTGCGCTAACAAGAGATTGAGGCATTTGGAGAGGGGTTTAGTAGAGCTAAAGGAAGTTCATCCATAGGATTGAAAATTGCCAGAATGCTGAGGGAAACGAAGGAGGACACTTGGATAGAGCCTACTTACTTCTGGGACTACGTGCGCTAGTAAAGCTGTTCGATGGAGCTAAAGATGCCGAGTCTGGGGAAGGTCCTTCTGGGACCAAGTAGTTAGGAGTCTTTTTTGCTTTAAATGTAATAAGGCCAATGGCCATTAGTGACATTTTATTTTCTGCTATTTTAGTGTTGTTTTGTGATTCATCTTACTTTTATCAATAAAATGAGGCATTTAGCATTATAAGTTCTCCAAATTAACTTGTTGCTAGGCCTACCTCGGGCACAACGAGGTTCCCAAATTAGGACACGATTTATATTCTTGCACTATATGGTTAAATATTGCAACTTTTTATTCTCATGATCCTCCCTAACTTGTTACCTTGCTTTGTTTTTACTTTTGTTTACTCCCCTCCCCAAAGGTCAGTTCGTGCACTCTGGAATCATCATGTTACTCCATAAGATCTAAGGTCCCTCCTCCTTCTCCTCCTCCGAGTCCTATCAGAAACAAGAACAAGGGAAAAATGGAAGATTTGAGCAACATCAGAAAGGAGAACTTAGTTGAAAAGGTAAAGGCTCCTCAGTGTATTCAGGTTTCCAAGGAAAGTACATCCTAACTCGAACAGAAGTTATTGAAATTTCAGGAAGAATTTGACCAAGTTCGAAACTTGGAAAACATGTCTTTTTCCCTCACTACTCCAGATGTCAACTTCCCCAACACTCAAAATACCACACTACCACAAAACATCCTGAAACCACAAAACCAACCCGCTCCCTATAACCACTGCAACACATGCCACACTTCAAACAATACCTCACTGCTCATCCCTGAACCACTAAACTCCACAAATGATCATCACCACAACACCCCCATCTATGTGGAAACCATACCACACCCCATTCAGCCCGCCTCAAGCACACCTGAGTCTGATGTCAAAGTCTCTCTTATAAGGAACCTGGCCGCAGAACTCAAGAAGCTGACCAGCCGAGTTCAGGGTGTTGAAGAAAGCAAGGGATCGAGAGACTAAATTTCAAAGGCCTTTGTATTCAACCAGATGTCGAACTGCCCGAAGGTTACAAACCTCCCAAGTTTGAAATGTTCAATGGCACCGGGGATCCCAGAGTTCATTTGAGGACATACTGTGACAAGCTGGTCGGAGTAGAAAAAGATGAAAAGATTTACATGATTATGAGAAGTCTGAAAGGGGATGCTTTATCTTGGTACATTAGCCAAGAACCGAAGAAGTGGTCGAACTGGGTAAGTATGGTGTCCGATTTAATGGATAGGTTCAGATTCAACACGAAAAATGCGCTAGATGTGTTCTACATCCAGAACTTAAAGAAAAACCTACAGAGACATTCCGCGAGTATGCTACTCATTGGAGATCAGAAGCTTCCAAGGTCAGGCCGGCTTTAGAAGAAGATCAAATGAATAGGTTTTTTGTTCGGGATCAAGACCCACAATACTACGAAATGTTGATGCTGATTGAAGGCCATAAATTTTTCGACATCATCAAGCTAGGGGAGGATCGAGGAAGGTATTAAAAGTGGTATGGTCACTAACTTTGAAGCTTTACAGGCTACTAACAAGGCTCTATAGTCTGGTGCCACGTCCAAGAAAAGAGATGTGAGTGTCGTGATGGTTGCACAGAGAACAAAATCCCCAATAAAATTTCAAACCTACCCAATACCCCCTCTTACATATCAACCTACCTCAAATTACCAAGCACATTTGCCCTCTTACCAAGCTCCACCACGTACTTACTAATTATCTCCACCTCCCCATATCAGCTTACTTCACCCAAATACTCCCAACCTGTACAAGTTTACCAAGCATACAACACCCAGCAAGCCCACTATCAATCACCTCCTACTCGCCAAAATTTCCCTAGACCCCGACCAAACTTCGATCACAGACCTCCCAAAAAATACACTGCCATTGCCGAACCAATCGACCAGCTGTATGAAAGGCTTAAAGCTGTTAGTTACGTCACCCCTATCCCTGCCATCACCCAAAAAAATCTTTCCCAATGGGACAACCCAAACAAAATATGTGCATACTATTCCGACATGAAGGGGCATACCATTAATTAATGTCGCTCTATAAAGGATAAGATCCAAGCTTTGATTGACAACAAGATCATCATGGCAAAGGAGCTTGCTCTAAATGTCTACAATAAACCTCTACCAGACCACAAGGGTGGAGGTGTTCACATGATTTAGATAGAAGATGACTGGGACCCCAAAGGATCGATCAGATTGATCACTGAAGGTGATGAGCCAAAGAAACCAACAATCACACTTAATGCAATTGTAGTCCAGATCCAGCCTTCTGAAGACACTGAAGTGAACATGCCCATACCACTTGAGTTCAAAGCTCCCTCTTTTGCAAAAATGTCAGGACCGATTGAGCTTAAGTTTGGGTCCCCAAAGGCACCTACACAATTTAAAGTTGTTGTGTTACCTTCCAAAGCAAGGGTGCCCATTTCAGTAGCAATGTCATCCATAGAACCATTTTATACGAAGGACGTACCTTAGGATTATATAGCCGAGGCGAGGAGAAAAGGGAAAGCCAAAACTGGAGAAGCAGTTGCGGCACAGGGAATGACAAGAATTGGCAGGTTTTATACTCCGGAACATTTAGCTGAATCGAGTAAGCAGGCCTTTGGACGGACAATCGAAAGTTAGCCCGATGATATGTGGAGGAAGATACAAGCAAAGGAGTACTCATTCATTGATACATTGAATAAAACACTTGCACAGATGTCCATCCTAGCTCTGATGCACATAACAATGCCTTGTTAAAAGTACTGAGTGAGGCATATGTACCGAGCAACATCACGGGAGGAGAAATGGAAAATATGGTAGGGCAAGTATTGGAGAGTCACAAAATCACTTTCCATGAAGATGAGCTACCACCGGAAGGTTTAAGCCACAACAAGGTGTTGCACATCACTGTGCAATGCGAGGATTATTTCATAACCAGGATTCTAATTGACGGAGAGTCCAGCCTCAATATTTGTCCATTGGTGACTCTCAGAATATTTGGAAAGAGTCTGCATGAGATCAAGGATGGAGCCATCAATGTCAAAGCTTTCGATGGTTCCCAAAGATCCACTATTAGGGAAATCTGTTTGTCTCTGCAAATAGGACCTACTTGGTTCGATGTCTACTTTCAAGTAATAGACGTCCCAGCATCTTAAAACTTGATATTGGGACGGCCCGGGATCCATGCCGATGGGGCTGTGGCATCAACCCTACATCAGGTGGTGACGTTTGAGTGGAATCACCAAAAGGTGATTATTCATGGCAACGGTAGCAATCCCATATACAGTCGCCAGACCATCCCAACAATCGGAGGAAGAAGAAAGATAGGCAGAGAAACCTACCACCACATTGAGCGAGTTAATGTCGTGGACAAGGACAAATGGTTGGATAACAAAATCGAAAGAATATTGAGCTCGTGCGGGTATGAACCTGGCAAGGGACTCGACAAGAATATCCAAGGAATTGCTAAGCCTATCAAGTTGAAGAAGCATGGTACCACTTTAGGTTTGGGATATGAATACACTTGGGAGGAATTCAACCACTAGTCGCCACCCTGGTATGACCCTTACTATCCATTGGAGCAGCCAATACCCCATTTGGAACAGAATTTTAAACCAGCCGAAGTCATCTATGGGTCAGAAGAAGAGGAAGCATTAGCATAAATAAGGAATTTATTCTTAGAAGAGGATGATATGGACTGTTATGTCATTTTTGAGGAGGGGGGAGGAAAGCCCTTCTATACAGGCTATAAGTAGAGGAGCACGCCTCAACAACTGGACTGTCAGAACCACCAGAGCCCGGCATGCCTCGAGTTAGCAAGGCTGAACAAAGCACCACGCATTATTTTGCTTTACTAGTTTATTTTCCTTTCGCATTTTATTTTTCGCAATAAAGAGATCCAATGTTCAAAACACTTATGGAATTTATTAAAGTATTTCAATTTTCTTACAAATCTCTCTCTTATTGTTTCCTCTCATTACTTTACTTAAACAACATTACTATTACTTTCCTTGATGAACCAACGACTGTGACATGCAATGAAACAATGCAACAAACAGACATAGATTTAGAAAACGATGATATGTCGGAAAAGATCGTTAAAGTGTTTGAGAATTTTGAGAACAGACCTAAGTCCAACCTGGACGAGACTGAGATCGTCAATCTGGGAGATGCTAAAAACATCAAAGAGACACGAGTCAGCGTTCATTTGTTACCGTTTGAAAAGGAAGAGTATACGGAAATTCTAAAGGAATATGAGGACATATTCGCATGGTCATATGATTACATGACTGGTCTAAGAACGTCCATTGTGGATCACAAATTACCGACTGATTTTGCCTGTCCGCTAGTAAAACAGAAGCTCAGAAAGTTCAAGCCAGACATTGGTTTGAAAATCAAGGAAGAAGTCACTAAGCAGATCAAAGCTAAGATCCTCAGGGTAGTAGAGTATCCAACATGGCTAGCCAATATTGTGCCAGTACCGAAGAAGGATGGGAAGGTCAGAATCTACATCGACTACCGGGACCTCAACCGGGCCAGTCCCAAAGATGACTTCCCCTTGCTAAATATACACATCTTGATTGACAACTGCGCCAAGGATGAGCTGCAGTCATTCGTTGATTGTTTTGCCGGGTATCATCAGATATTAAATAGATAAAGAGGATTCTGAGAAAACAACTTTCATTACACCGTGCGGGATGTATTGTTACCAAATGATGCTGTTTGGGTTAAAGAATGTTGGGGCCACCTACATGAGAGCCATGACTACTATTTTCCATGACATGATACACAAAGAAATAGAAGTGTATGTAGATGATATTATCATCAAGTCCAAGAAAGCCACTGACCACATGGAAGATTTGAGGAAGTTCTTCAATAGGCTAAGAAGCTACAACCTAAAATTGAATCTCGCAAAATGTATATCTGGGGTTCTAGCTAGGAAATTGCTTGGGTTCATTGTGAGTTGCCGAGGGATAGAATTGGATCCATCAAAGGTCAAAGATATTCAAGAATTGCCACCGCCAAAGAACAAGAAAGAAGTAATGAGTTTCTTGGGAAGACTTAACTACATCAGCCGGTTCATAGCGCAGTCTACTGTCATGTGTGAGCCAATCTTTAATATGTTAAAGAAGGATGCCACCGCTAAATGGACCGATGACTGTCTGAAAGCCTTCAACAGAATCAAGGAGTACCTGTCAACAACAGTAGTTTTGTTTCCAGCTGAACTAGGTAGACCACTACTACTCTACCTTGCAGTAATGGATGAAGTGTTTGGTTGTGTTCTGGGGCAGCATGATGAAACGGGGAGAAAAGAGCAGGCCATTTATTATCTCAGCAAGAAGTTCACCCCATACGAGGCCCAATATTCTTTATTGGAATGCACCTGTTGCGCTCTGACTTGGGTAGCTCAGAAGTTGAGGCACTATTTCTGTGCTTACACTAGTTATCTCATATCAAGAATGGATCCGCCGAAGTACATCTTTCAGAAGCCCATGCCCACTGGCAAACTAGCCAAGTGGCAAATCCTTCTGAGTGAAGTTGACATTGTTTACACGACTCAAAAGGCAATCAAAGGACAAGCACTGGCAGACCATCTTGCTGAAAATCCCGTCGACGGAGAATATGAACCCCTAAAGACGTATTTTCCTGACGAAGAGGTATCTTTCATAGGAGAGGATATTGCAGAATCCTATGATGGTTGGAGAATGTTTTTCGATGGAGCATCAAACTTCAAAGGAGTTGGCATAGGAGTAGTCCTAGTATTAGAAACTGGCCAGCATTATCCAGTATCTGGCAAGCTCAGGTTCCCGTGCACCAACAATATGGCCGAGTACGAAGCTTGCATCTTAGGGCTCAAAATAGCCTTTGACATGAACGTCCAAGAGTTGCTAGTGATTGGAGATTCAGATTTTCCTATACATCAGGTCCGAGAAGAATGGGCGACCAAGAGCTCTAAGATACTCCCGTATTTGCATCATGTACAAGAGTTGAGGAAGAGATTCACAAAGATAGAGTTCCGGCATGTCCCCAGAATCCAGAATGAGTTTGCCGATGCTTTGACCACTCTATCATCTATAATTCTGCATCCAGATAAAAACTTCATAGACCCTATTGCAATAAAGATTCATGATCAGCCACCTTACTGTGCTCATGTCGAGGAGGAAGTAGATGGAAAGAATTCTACATCCAGATAAAAACTTCATAGACCCTATTCCAGTAAAGATTCATGATCAACCAGCTTACTGTGCTCATGTCGAGGAGGAAGTAGATGGAAAGACTTGGTTCCATGACATCAAGGAATATTTAACCAAAGGAGAATATCCAGAGTTTGAAAATCTCACTCAGAAGCGCACACTCCGGAGATTATCTAACAATTTCTTCCACAGTGGGGGAATCCTGTATAGGAGGACTCTTGATTTGGGATTACTAAGGTGTGTCAACGCAAAGGAAGCATCTAAACTGCTAGAAAAAATCCACGCTGCGACCTGCGGTCCACATATGAACGGTTTTTTCTTGGCCAAGAAGATATTCCGGGCAAGTTATTTTTGGATGACTATGGAAACAGACTACATCCAGTATGTCCAAAAGTTCCATGATTGTCAGATACATGCATACATGATAAAAGTGCCTCCAAACGAGCTTACTGCAACAAGCTCGCCATGGCCGTTCGCCGCTTGGGGAATGGATGTCATTGGACCTATCGAGCCTGCCGCATCAAACAGGCACATGTTCATTCTAGTGGAAATTGATTATTTCACCAAATGGGTTAAAGTAGCCTCTTACAAGGCAGTGACTAAGAAAGTCGTGGCGGACTTTGTCCGCGATCGCGTTGTTTGTTGGTTCGGAATTTCGGAGTCAATCATCACTGATAGTTGTTCCAATCTCTAATATGACTTGATGAAGGCCATGTGTGAAAACTTCAGGACCAAACACAAGAATTATACAGCTTAGAGACCCCAGATGAATGGAGTCGTAGAAGCCGCCAATAAGAATATAAAGAAGATACTAAGGAATATGATAGAAAAGCATAAGCAGTAGCACGAGAAGCTATCATTTGCTTTATTGGGGTACCGCACCACAGTTCACACATCAACCGGGGCAACTCCTTATATGTTGGTTTATAGTACAGAGGCAATCATTCCTGCCGAGGTGGAAATTCCTTCATTGAGAATCATAAGCAGAACTCGACGACGTAGAATGGGTAAAAAGTCTCTACGAGCAGTTATCCCTCATAGAGGGACAAAGAATTAACGCAGTCTATTATGGTCAACTTTATCAGAACGGAATGTCCAGAGCCTTCAACAAAAGAGTCAAGCCAAGACAATTCACACCAGGATAGTTGGTATTGAAGAAAATCTTTCTACATCAAGATGAAGCCAAAGGAAAATTCTCTCCCAACTAGCAGGGTCCATACATGGTTCACCGGGTTCTAACAGGAGGAGCCCTCATACTTGTAGAAATAGACAGAGAGTTTTGGCCAAACCAATTAACTCAGATGCAGTCAAGCGTTACTATGTGTAATCCTATGCTTTCCTATATGATATAATTTGAACTACATCTGACCTGATTCCTGTTTAAGAAGGGACACGTAGGCAGCCCTATGGGTTCGGTCACAATTCAATAAAATTTTCATTTCCCCCGTAATTAGAAACTGGGGCAGAATTTTGAGTAGGACAATCAAAATTTTGAAATAACTTAAGCCAATCATCGCAAGCAGCCGTCAGAAGCAGCAACTCAGTGAACTGGTGTAGAATTTTGAGGAGGACCATCAAAATTCCAGAGCAAAAGAAGTTCTAATGTCTTGAACCGCGTCGCAGTCGTCGGTTCATCTAAAGAAAAATTATTTTCAATTATACATTTATGTTACACTTTACTAAATCATGCATATCTATTATCAAATTGCTTTATTTAGTGACGCTACCCCAATGATACATAACATCACTGGAAATAGAGCCAAGCAGGACAAGTGAAGTCCACAAGCAATATGAACTAACCTTTTCCCTCTACAAACAATTTTTCTTTGGATACAGGCACCCAAGTTGCAAATCACCGTATACATTTATACACTCATACTTTTCGGGAATACGACACTCAGAACCATCACCTATTCACCTTTGCTATCCACATACAACATCCCTAGCAGCCACAATATCGCAATCAGCTATGAGCTAGCAAGCCATCAGCTAAGAAATTTTACTATTGTTTGCATTTTTCTACATTGCAAAAGGCTACTATTCTACCTTCCGAGGTTAAGCTCTACCTCCATCCGTATTTTTTTGCGTTGCATAAGGCTACTATTCTGCCTTCCGAGGTTAAGATCTACCTCCATCCGCATTTTCTGCATTGCATAAGGATACTATTCTGCCTTCTGAGGTTAAGCTCTACCTCCATCCGCATTTTTTGCATTGCATAAGGGTACTATTCTGCCTTCCGAGGTTAAGCTCATCCTCGTTCTACATTCTTCTGCGTTGTATAAAGCTACCATTCTGCCTTCCGAGGTTAAGCTCTGTCTCTATCTGCATTCTCTTGCATTGCATAAGGCTACCTTTCTGCCTTTCGAAGTTAAGCTCGACCTCCATTTGCATTTTCTGCATTGCATAAGGCTACCTTTCTGCCTTCCGAGGTTAAGCTCTACCTCCATCTGCATGGCTGAAGGACTGCCACTTCATTTAAATCCTGCATCGGCTAAAATATCACCATTTTTATTTATGTCTTGCATTGGCTGAAATATCACTACTTCATTTAAATCTTGCATCGGCTGAAAGATCGCCGTTTTACTTTCATTCTACACTGCTGAAATATCGCCACCTTTATTTAAATTCTGCATCGGCTGAAATATCGCCACCTTTATCCAAATTTTGCATCGGCTGAAATATCGCCATCTCTATTTAAATCTTGCATTGGCTGAAAAATCGCCACCTTCTGTATTTTATGGGCTGAAAGATTGCCAAATTGTCCAAAGACGTCATTGTTCGAAGGCCTCATTTCATAGCCAAAGCACGCCATGCCATGGCCTGAGGACCCCCATTTTATCTTTTGCATAACATTATTAAAAGGCATCATGGTTCGGTGGCGCCATTCTCATAGCCTGAAAACATCATTTCATAGCTGCGAATCTTATATCATACGCTTCATGGCCCAGGACGTCATGGTCTGAGGACGTCATCGTAACCATTCAAAGACAGCATTCATGGTCCAACGGGAACTTGCATCACGTTTAAATTTATGTACAATATATGTTTGTATTGCTCATTTGCAGGTAAACTGGCTAGCAACGGCCATCTCAGCAGGAGCAATCCCGCTCCAGTTCCCGCAGCCTACTAGATTTTGTCCAACCATCGTGCTTGTTCTTGGAAAAGTCTCCATCGGCATATTCCGTCGATGGATCCCGAACTACATATTGCATGATTCCTCTAAGACCAGGGATATGTAGGCAGCTCAGGAACTAGAGCTCGGCCGATATTCTTCAAAACATTTTGTTCGGTCAAAATTGGCCATCACATCTTTACCCGATAACTCTTTCGTCCTTCCCAGGTAAAGAGGGGCAGCTGTTTATACCTAATTTTTTTCTATACAAAATACTTTCAAAATAGCATATATATGCATATATAAGCATAGCTAAGTGTTTTGGTATTTTTGTTAAAAGATTTTTAATTAATTTATTGTCCATTTTAGTTTAGAACTATCGATATTGGTGAATAATTCATTTTATTCTCATATTTATACCAAATTATAGTTAAGATGATTTTTCTATATTTTTTACAAATATATTTGGTATTTTAAAAGCTAAATTGAGTATAATTACAATTTTAGCCTACTTTAGAACTAATAGCACTTTATAATTGTAAAATTGGGTCCAATATATTTAAATTAACATTTATACGCTACTAATTGTTTTAGTATTTTTAATCTGCTTTTAAAATCATCTTTACTATTTTTACAAAATAAAAAGGGGAAAAGTGGTTATTTAAAAGTTAGCCCTATTTCATTTAAATTTTAGCCCAAATTGACCCCTCATTAAACCCCAATTTCAGCTCTCAAACCGGACCAGCCCAATTCCTAAATTACCCGACCCCTAACCCATTAATTTTTCCCGCTCGACTCCCCTTTGATCCAGGCCGTTGATCATTTTGATCAACGACCATAATTTCCCCTTTCCTTTTTAATTTTCCAAATACCCCTAATCCTAATGACTTTCACCCAATCAGCCGCCTTTGAATCCCTTCGTCTCTCAAACTCTCTCGAACTCTCCGAAACTCTAGCCTCCTTCTATCCTTCTTCAACCACCACTCCACCAGAATCCATGGCTTCTCAGGCCATGGATAGTTGGTACTCATCTATCTTCACCAGTAAACCATGGTTGTTCAAAGCTTCAAGACCTGACCTCGATGGTTCTCCTTCATATCCTTCTCAGATCTGCAGATCTATGGCTTCTCCGGCTATTACCCCGGTATATTCAAGACTCAGAAGCCTGATTCTTGACTTCTCCGACTCAAGATCAGACCTGTTTCCAAGCCTTTCTCATTTCTAGGGTTTCTCCAAAACCCTAAGCTTTTCGAGGTTCTTTTACCGTTATTGCTTAGATCTATACTGTATCTATGCTTTTCTAACCATCTAAAGTATTTTACCAAAAACGTTTCTTTTAGAAATCGTTTCTCTCAAATTTTAGGGTTTCTGAAAGGAATTTTTGGAAAAAAATCTTTCTGATTTTTCTTCTTCTTTGCTTTATGTGTGTTTGTCCATACCCTGCTCGTGTGATTTCTTTTTATTGCGCATGTATTGTCTTCTACCTTTTTCTTTCTACTATAAATGTTACTCCTGTTAATATTTGCTATGTTTTCTTTACTCTTTTACTATATGTGTTTACCGTTAAGTTATTTGATCTTGGTTTACTGGACTATGTTCATGTTCGTACTTGCTTTTCAAATCCTTTTCCTTAATTGGTATCCCCATTTGAAATTAGAATCCCTTAACTAAAAGGATATTGATTACAATGTTATTTCCTTACCTTTTCCTACTTATATGTTGCACTATATAAGGGGTTCGACCCTTCTGCGTTGAAACAGATTTAACAACTTCTACAAACTTTACAACTTTAGAACTTTGAACTTTAGGATCATAAAGTTCAACACTAATACTCTCACATACATACTCTCAATCACAATACTCTTTCAAACTATCTACTCTCTTCTGAGACTCTTTGTACTGCTCTGCTTGAAACTTGGCTCTTCAAGACTGCTGTTTTACTTATTTGTTTTCCCTGAAACTGGTATGTCTCGATTTCGATTTCACCTTTCTTCCCTATGTGTTTACTTTACAGTTGCCATATTCCTGTCTACTTTGCTGCTCATGTTCTACATTAAACATGTTACTTTCTTTTATGTTTAATGCTTGTTATAAAATCCCCATACCCCCATTCACTTCTATGTGCTGAGTTAAAGTTCATGGCCTGGCAGTATTTAAATTACTGCCCAGGTCTAAACCTGACCATTAATCGGTCCTAACTCCCAAATTCAGCTAACAAGCTGATCAGGGGTGTGCCAACATCCTAATTACTAGGCATGACCACTAGCCTGTCATGGCCTTCCCTAATTCCCCCTCCATTGCACTTACACTTACTCTTAGACTCTAAGTTCCGCCCCCTCCTATGAGCCTTGCCTTGGGAACCTTGAGAGCGCTGGCCCTTCCATACTGTACTATAATCTAATCTTGCAAATGTATTTGGGTGTACGCACTGCCTGGGTTTCATGAAGCCCCTTGGAACTTTGACACACCCAAAAGATGAGAAAGTCTTGGAAAAGTGATCCTGGAAGTTGGTTTATCTCGTATAGTTAAACCTTGAGTCTGAATTAGACTGTTTGGTTGTAGCTTGCATATCTGATGTAATTTTTTATCTTTCTTGATTGATTCAGGTCTGTGATAATTTGTAAAAACTATGGGGTTCTAGTGAAAAGGGGAAGGTCATTTATGTATGCATATGGGTAGACAACATGCTCATAGGGATTACTATTTATAAATTCTGCATTCATACATAACATATAGAACTCCTGCCTATACATTTCTGCATATAAAAATCATGTATAAGTTTATGCATCTGCATTTAGAAATCCTGCCTATAAGTTATGCGTTACACGTAGAAATCCTGCATATAAGATTGTTTCATTACTAGAAACCATTCCTATTAAGTTTCTGCATATAGAAATCCTGCTTATAGTTTTGTTTCTGCACCTCTGCATATACGTCTGTCATTAGGCAAATAATCATAGGTTTAATAATAATCAACTTCATCTAAGATACCATCCCTATAGGACTCTTTCACTTACATAATCGTCTTGAAACCAACAACGCTTAGAAATCATGCCTATATGATGTAATTAGTTGATCAGCTTCGTCTATTTCACCTATGAGTTTAAAACCAGTAGCAAGATAGAGCTTTGTTTATAAAACCAATAACCTTTCTTTAATATCAGTGCGCCTTCTGCATTGTTAGATATCATGCTTATAGGCCTCAGCTAGGCAAACAAGTAGATAATTAATCAACTGCGTCAGTCCCTGATAAACTACAATCAGACAAGGCCTAATTCGGACTTCTCATCTGAGAAATATGTGATAAAGCAACCTGTCCTAACACTTTAAATTTAATTCAGGCTATCACCAGTATTTTAAGTCATGCTAGATAATTTGGTTCTTTATGTGAGGAGTCCTGTTTGAGCCTTTAATCTGCTATTGTTTCCCCTAACTGCATTATCTGTTTTGTTTGTCGCCTTAGATTTTTATCCTTTTAAACACTAAAAAAGGGCCCCTAACTCCTTCCCCCTTTAGGATTATTACTCCTAAATGCCTCCGGGACTGACATGATTGAGGTGGGTAGTATCATGCAATAAGTAACGAGACCATTCCCCAATTTAGTACCGTAACGTGGCGGGAAAGGGTAGACATGGATATGATGATCACGTGATAACACCAGGTGTATAAATGGTTACCGGGTGTTGCATGGGGTGATCCATGTTATTTATAAACCTAGGATCCCCTCCCTCTTTATGTGTTTACTTCTTTTTTTTTCTAGAATATTTAAAAATGTCAGATTTTCAGTTCTTTCAAACCCCGTCTTTTACTTTAATCTTTTAAAATCTCTTTTAGTTATTTAATTCCCAGTACTGTTTCCTTTTCCAGATTCCAGCCCCATTTCATTCCTTTGTTTGATTATTTGTACCAATTTTGACCCCCATTTTTCTGCACTTATATATTCTTTATGTAATTATGAAATCGCCTATTCCTAAACTTCTACATGTTTATTTAACTTTTACACATCCTTTTGTTTGCAATCGTCATGTGAAAGCTGTCTTGTATTTATTCGTTGTTACACTTAAAGTCACAATTGTAGCATGGCCGGGCACCACACTAGTGGATCTTGAGTGGTTCCTAACACCCTCCCCTCGAGATAATTTCAAACCCTTACCCATTCTCTGGTCCTTTTCCAAGTTAACTTTCTTCTAAGTGTCCTAATGCACTTAATCATTAGGCGGCGACTCTTCAAAATCCAAAACTCAATTCCCAAAAGGAAAAGAATTGTCCGCCCAAATGTCCTAAACCCGATTTTGCGAGAAAAAGGGGGCATCGACATGACAATTATGGAATTGCGAGATCATTCATAAATTCTAATGATACTGATGCCATCAAATCAACGGTCAAAGAGTTAGAGCACGTCACAGTGATCTAACACCTTCCGGATAAAAAGGTATACCTCGGCACGGGGTTGATCCCCGAGCTCAGTAAAGAACTCATTAATTTTATTAAAGCTAACAAGGATACCGCCAAAGGTAACCACTCATAATCTAAGTTTGGACCCGAAGTTTCACATGATTAAATAGAACAAGAGACCTCAGAACGAGGTCAGTCATACATTCATCAAGGATGAGGCATCTAAACTCTTTAAAATAGGGTCAAATCGGGAAGTTAAGTACCCAAACCGGTTAACTAATATAGTGGTAGCACCTAAAAAGGAAATAAGCTAAGAACATATGTAGATTACAGAGACTTGAAAAATGCATGTCATATGGATTCTTTTCCTTTGCTTAACATTGATTGGATGATCTACACAACGGAGGGTACGAGATACTCACCTCCTCGATGCTTATTCAGGGTACAACCAAACTCGGATGGACCCGGGTGAGCAAGAAAAGACTTTTTTATCACTAAATTTGGCACCTAGTGTTATAGTGTTGTCACGACCCGGATTTCCTACCATCGGGAATTGTGATGGTGCCTATTGTCGGAGCTAGGAAAGCCAGACATTTTAAACATTCACTGATTTTACCTCAACCATAACAATATAAATATAACGAGTCATTTAAATAAAAGCAGAAGTCATTAAAACATAAATAACCGAAAACCCAAAAAAATGCGGAAGTTTAATATGTCTCTACCCAAGACTAGTGTCGCTATCTCACGAACTACTAAAGAGTGATACAAATAAGTCTGAATAGAAATACATAAATGTCTGTCTTGGTACGATGAAAACAAACTGAAAACATAGAAAGGGACTCCCGCCAGTGAACGCCAACTAGGCTACCTCGTAAGTCCCTGGACTGAAGTCAGCTCCCGATCAATATCCTACTGTTGTGGTCCAAAAGCTGCTCCGGTATCGTGATCTGTGGAAAAGAACACAGAAGTGTAGCATCAGCATAACCGACCCCTTGTACTGGTAAGTGCCTGTCCTAACCCCGGCAAAGTAGTGACGAGGCTAGACAGGACTACCAAACCAACCTGTGCAATTTAATATATATATCTATGCGATAAAAGGAAAGGATGTAGAAATGAAATAGTTAAGAGGGAGGGGAGTATACTATGGGGGGAAATACAGTCCAGATATAAGGTCAACAATTTAAGTAAGAAACAGGGAAATTAAAAGTTGCACGACATCAACCTTCGTGCTTTTACTCTCATTCTCACCAAAAGCAATCAAGTAAAGTGCACGACATCAACCTTCGTGCTTTCCCTCACATAACTCTCAAATCATGGAACGGAATGAACCTTCGTGCAATTGTAATCAAATTAGAGCACGGAATGCCCTTCGTGCATACATAATCAAAACATGGCACGGTATGACCCTTCGTGCAAATATAATCAAACATGGCACGGAATGACCCTTCGTTCATTATCACTCTTCCTCACCCAAATAGTAATCACAACCATAAGGGGTGAGGGGATTAAAAAAAAATAATAAATGTCCCGGCAAGGGAAATCCACAATTAAAAAACTAAGTCCCGGCAAGGGAGATAATCAATATGCTCAAACCATCCCGGCAAGGGAGTAATCATATTTCTTTCTATTTCCTTCATTTCTTAACCAATAGTATTTTTATTATTTGAGCTAATGCTCCAAAGGATTTACAATTCAAAATCAATTCTCATACTCTTCGCATTACATAGGACTTCTCAATTAACATGGAAGAGCCACAACAATATCAGAATAAGTTCAAACAAGGACCCACGGTCATGCTAGACACCGGTGTATAGATACTCGTCACCATGCCTATACACCGTACTCAACATTTAGCAATTAGCAAACAACACCCTAATCTTATTCCCTCAAGCCAAAGTTAGATCAAACACTTACCTCGGTCCAAAGAATAGCAATCAATCCTCAAATACCGCCTTTCCTCTACAATCCGACTTCGAAACAATGATATCGGCATAATTAATTCAATAATATTAATAAGGACTCAATGGAAACATCCCATAGCCTAGAGATGAATTTCCTAGCTTTCTTCCACAAATACCGAATTCGACACCGGGCCCACATGGTCCAAACACGAGGCTCGGACCAACCACGAGTTCAAATATGCAATTTGTTTTAAGATTCGACCCCAAATTGAGGTTGAATCACCCAAAATTCTCAAAACCCTAACTCTACCCAAAACCCCTAATTTCTACTTTGATTTCATGTTTTTAGGCCCAGGAATTCATTAATTAATGAAGAAAAACGAAGGAATTAGGTGGGGAGTTACTTACCCAAGTGACCTTAAAGAAGGGAGGCTTTAATGGGGTCCTAAGGCTTGAAGGAGAAGGGAGCTCGTGAGAAAAAGTGAAGAAATCCCGTATGCTACTGTTCTGTTTTAAAAAAAAATCACTGAACGATTTATCCCTATGCGATCGCGACACAGGTGACGCGTTCGTGATAAAGAGGAACTGGGGGCATCACATTCGCGATGTGGAGATGCGAACGCGAAGAAGGATAACTGGGGGGGTACGGGGGTAGGCCTACACGAACGCAGGGGGTTAGGATGCGAACACGGTGAAGGGGGGAATAGAACTATGCGAACGCGGGAAGGGGGCCGTGAACGCGTAAGAGGAAACAACAAAGCACTACGAACGTGAGCCTGAGGCCCCGTTCGCGAAGAACAAAATAGCTAGGCAAAAATTGCAGAAAATCTGCCAACTTTCCTAAGATTAAAAACACCCCGAACCACCTCCAAATCACTCCCGAGCCCTCGGGGCTCCTAACCAAACACACACACAAACTCAATAACATCCTACGAACTTACTCGAGCGATCAAACCGCCAAAATAACATCAAAATCATTGAATCAAACCCCAAAATCATCATTTTTCATTCTAACTTCATAAACTTCAAACTTTAGATATTTAGGTCCGAAACACGTCAAATGACATCGATTTCAACCAAACTTTATAGAAAGCGCTTAACACATATATAAGACTTTTTCCTGGCATCAGAACCAAAATCTGAGCCCGATACCATAGTCTTTTAATCAATTTTCACTTACATTTTCCTTAATAATTTCAAAAAAAATTTCACTGAAAAAAATTCTTTTCTCGGGATCTAGACCGCGAATTTTGACTTCGGGCACATTCTCGAGTCCCATAATTTTCTATGGACCCTCCGGGACCATCATATCACAGGTCCGGGTCCGTTTACCAAAAATTTTGACCGGAGTCAAGTTTAATCATTTTAAAGCCACATTTTGAAAATTTTCATAGAATTTAACATATAATCTTTTCGCCTATGCGCCCGGACTGTGCACACAAATCGAGGCAACTAAAGGTGAGTTTTTCAAGGCCTCGGAAGCACAGAAAAAGAGAGAAATTTGGTGATTACCATTTGGGTCGTCACATTCTCCACGTCTAAAACAACCGTTCGTCCTCGTACGGACAAAAGAAAGAAGTACCTGAGTCGGGAAATAGATGAGGATAGCGGCTCCGCATATCAGACTCGGACTCCCAGGTCGATGCCTCTAGAGGCTGACCTCTCCACTGGACACGCACTGAAGGAAAACTCTTCGACCTCAACTGTCGAACCTGCCAGTCTAGGATAGCTACCAGCTCCTCCTCGTAAGACAGATCCTTGTCCAACTGGACAGTGCTGAAATCTAACACGTAGGCTGGATCTCCATGATACCTCCGAAGCATAGACATATGAAATACTGGATGCACAGCTGACAAGCTGGGCGGCAAGTCAAGTCTATAAGCCACCTCTCCCATACGATCAAGGATCTCTAATGGGCCAATGAATCTAGGGCTAAGCTTGCCTTCTTCCCAAATCTCATCACGCCCTTCACAGGCGATACATGGAGCAATACTCGCTCACCAACCATGAAAGCTACATCTCGAACCTTGCGATCCGCATAACTCTTTTGCCGCGACTGAGCTGAACGAAGCCTGTCCTGAATGATCTTGACCTTATCCAAGGCCTCCTGAACTAAATCTGTACCCAATAATAGAGCTCCCGACTCAAACCATTTGACTGGAGTCCGACATCGCCTACCATACAATGCCTCATATGGAGCCATCTGAATGCTGGACCGGTAGCTGTTGTGGTAGGCGAACTCAGCTAAAGGCAAAAACTGGTCCCACGAGCCTCCCAAATCAATGATGCAGGCTCGGAGCATATCCTCCAATATCCGAATAGTCCTCTCGGACTGCCTGTCCGTCTGGGGGTGGAATGCTGTGCTCAACTGAACCTAGGTTCCCAACTCCTGCTGAATCGCTCTCCAGAAGCGCGAGGTAAACTGCGTACCCGGGTCCGAAATGATAGATACCGGCACCCATGAAGGCGAACAATATCTCGGATGTAAATCTCAGCTAACCTCTCCGATGAATAAGTGGCTGCAATAGGAATAAAATGTGCTGACTTGGTCAGCCTATCAACAATGACCCAAATAGCATCAAACTTCTTCCGAGTCATTGGAAGTCCAGTAACAAAATCCATGCTAATCCTCTCCCACTTCCACTCGGGAAGCTCAATCCTCCGAAACAAACTACCAGGCCTCTGATGCTCATACTTGACCTGCTGACAATTCAAACACCGAGCCACATAAGCAACAATATTTTTCTTCATCCTACGCCACCAATAATGCTGCCGCAAGTCCTAGTACATCTTCGCGGCGCCCGGGTGAATAGAATACCAAGAACTATGGGCCTCCGCTAAGATCAACTCTCGAATCTCATGGACATTGGGCACATAAACCTGCCCCTGCAACCTCAAAACACCATCATCATCTAAGGTCACCTTCGTGTCACCTCCATGCTGCACTGTGTCTCTAAGGACACACAAATGGGGATCATCAAACTGCTGATCACGGATATGCTCCAATAATGAAGAATGAGTGACTGTGGAGGCTAACACTCTGCTAGGCTCAGAAATGTCCAACCTCACAAACCGATTGGCCAAGGCCTGAATATCCAAAGCAAGCGGTCTCTGGCTGACCGGAACATAAGCAAGACTACCCATGCTGGTGGACTTCCTACTCAATACATCGGCCACCACATTGGCTCTCTCCGGGTGATACAAAATAGTAACATCATAATCTTTCAATAGCTCCAACCACCTCCACTGCCTCAAGTTCAACTCCTTCTACTTGAACAAGTATTGCAGACTCTTGTGATCAGTGTACACCTCACACGTCACACCATATAAGTAATGCCTCCAAATCTTTAAAGCAAGAACAATGGTTGCCAAATCTAGATCGTGGACCGGATAATTCTTCTCGTGGATCTTCAATTGCCTCGAAGCATAGGCAATGAATCTGCTATCCTACATCAATACCGCACCAAGCCCAATACGGGAAACATCACAATAAGCTGTATAAAGTCCTGAGCCTGTGGGTAAAACCAATATCGATGTCGTAGTCAGAGCTGTCTTGAGCTTCTGAAAGCTCTCCTCACACTCGTCTGACCATCTAAACTGGGCACTCTTCTAGGTTAATCTGGTCATCGGGGCTGCTATGGACGAAAATCCCTCCACGAACCAGCGGTAATAACCTGCTAACCCCAAGAAAATCCGAATCTCAGTAGTTGATGCTGGTCGAGGCTAGTTCTTGACTGCCTCAATCTTCTTCGGGTCTACCTGAATACCCTCTGCTGATATAACATGACCCGGAAATGCAACCGAACTCAACCACTACTCTCACTTCAAGAACTTAGCATACAACTGAATATCCTTCAGAGTCTGAAGAACCACTCTGAGGTGCTGCTCGTGCTCCTCCTGACTGCGGGAGTACACCAGAATATCATAAATAAAACTATCATGAACAGGTCCAAGTATGGTCTGAACACTTGGTTCCTCAACTCCATAAATGTTGCTGGGGCATTGGTCAACCAAAAATGACATGACCAAAAACTAATAATGCCCGTACCAAGTGCGGAATGCTGTCTTAGGGACATCAGACGCCCTAATCCTCAACTGATGGTAGCTAGATCTCAAGTGTATCTTTGAAAACACCTTTGCACCCTGAAGCTGGTCAAACAAATCATCAATCCTCGGCAGTGGATACTTGTTCTTTATCGTCACCTTGTTCAATTGCCGGTAATCAATGCACATCCTCATCGATCCATCCTT
>MU664548.1:102285-140343 GCA_026770625.1 Nicotiana glauca
AATAGAACTATGTGAACGCGGGAAGGGGACCGCGAACGCGTAAGAGGGAAACAACAAAGCACTGCGAACGCGAGCCTGAGGCCGCGTTCACGAAGAACAAAATACCTGGCAAAAATTGCAGAAAACTTGCCAACTTTCCTAAGTTCAAAAATACCCCGAACCACCTCCAAATCACTCCCGAGCCCTCAGGGCTCCTAACCAAACACACACACTAACTCAAAAACATCCTACGAACTTACTCGAGCGATCAAACCGCCAAAATAATATCAAAATTATTAAATCAAACCCCAAAATCATCATTTTTCATTCTAACTTCATAAACTTCAAACTTTAGATATTTAGGTCCGATACACGTCAAATGACGTCTGATTTCGACCAAACTTTACAGAAAGCGCTTAACATATATATAAGACTTGTTCCGGGCATCGGAACCAAAATACGAGCCAGATACCATAGTCTTTTAATCAATTTTATTTCTATTTTCCTTAATAATTTCAGAAAAACAATTTCACAAAAAAAATTCGTTTCTCTGGCTCTAAACCTCAGATTTCGACTCCGGGCACATGCCCGAGTCCCATATTTTTCTACGAACCCTTTGGGACCATCAAATCATGGGTCCAGTTCCGTTTACCAAAAGTTTTGACCGTAGTCAACTTTAATCATTTTAAAGCCACATTTTGAAAATTTTCACAAAATTTAACATATAATTTTTCCGGCTACGCGCTCGGACTGCACGCAATTCGAGGAAACTAAAGGTGAGGTTTTTAAGGCCTCGAAAGCGCAGAAAAAGAGAGAAATCCGGTGATGACCCTTTGGGTTGTCACAAGTGTAATGCCATTAGGATTAAAGAAAGTCGGTGCCACCTATCAATGCCGAGTAAAATGGTGTTTGAAGAACAGATAGGGAAATCAATGGAAGTTTATATTGACAACGTGCTAGTTAAGTCCCTGCGAGTAGAGGACCATTTAAAAAATTTGCAGGAAATCTTCGACGTATTGAAAAAATAAAATAGGAAGCTGAATCTGGAGAAGTGCACATTCGGGATCAGAAAGAAAAAAATTTCTCGAGTTCATGGTATCGAATTAGGGAATTGAGATCAATCCCTATAAAATTAATGCCATAGAAAACATCATCGTGGCGGACAACTTCAAGGTCATTTAGAGGCTCGCTGGTTGTATAGCCTGTCTGGGCCAGTTTATATCGAGGTCCTCGGTCAAAAGCCATTGGTTCTTCTCATTGTTGAAGAAGATGAATAGTTTTTTCCTGGACCCTGGAATGCCAACAGGCTTTGGAAGATATCAAACAGTACATATCAAGTGCCCATGATGCACACTCCGAAGGCGGACGAACAGCTGGTACCTTTACTTGGTGGTTTTCGAGGTGGCGGTAAGTGGAGTATCAGTTTGGGCAGAGAAAGGTATGCAATTTCTATTTACTAAGTTAGAAGAACTCTAGGTGAGGCCAAAACAAGGTATCCTCACCTGGAAAAATTGGCGCTCGCTTTGCTAAGCGCCTCCAGATAGTTAATACCATACTTTCAATGCCACCCCATATGTGTCGTAACCTCTTACCCATTGAGAAACATCATGCACAAACTCGAGCTCTCCGGCGGGTTGGCCAAGTAGGCCAACAAAATCAGTGGGTACGATATTGGCATACTTCTTGGCCGACTTTACACCGGCCTTAATACCCGAAGTCAAAACAGAAATTATTATTGACCTCGAGGACTACCTCGAGGACTACCTCGGGGACTACGTTGGGAGTTTGGACCCTTAGTACGGATGGTGCCTCGAACGCAAAGGGTTTTGGGCTCGGCATCGTGTTAAAATCACTTACAGGGAATGTAGTTATGTAGTTTATTAGAACTATGAAATTGACTAATTATGAGCCCAGTACGAGGCCACAATTCTGGGTCTCGAACTGCTAAAAAGATTGGGCTAGTGGTGATTGAAGCTAAGTGTGTCTCCCTCCTTGTGGTAAATCAAGTCAATGTAATATTCTAAGTGAAAGAGGAACATACATGAAGGTACTTAGACAAATTACAAGTAACGCTGCATCAATTCAGGGAATGGACCCTACAACACGCACCTGAGATCACAATAGCGAGGCTGATGATGTGCCTAACTTGTGGTCATCAATTAATATCGATGAGTTCAGCTCTAGAGAATTAGTACAACTCATAAAATCGATGGTAGACAAAGAATCGAGAGCTGTGCGTACCAAGGCTACTAGATTTAGCTTGGTTGAAGGGACATTGTTTAGGAGAACGTTCAACGGTCCACTGGCCAGGTTCTTGGGGCCAGTTGGTATCGAATACGCCTTGAGAGAAGTTCACAAAGGAACTTGTTAGAACCACTCGAGGGTAGAAACCTTGGTCTAAATATTAATCTGGGTCGGTTATTACTGGACCAAAATGGAGAAGGATGCGAAGGACTTCATATGAAAATGCAACGATTGCCAGAGGCATGCACAAATCATCTATCAACCAGGAGAGCTACTTGTTGGCCTGAGTAAGTTTGTTTTGATGATTGACAAAGGAACACATGCATAAATCAGGTCCATGGACAGTGTACACAAGTGATGGATATAATCAAGCAAAAGGCTTGCACGTGAAAGGGATAAGTATAAGTTGTTATATCTAATATTCCCTTAATGACAAGGTTGCATATTTAATAAGAAAGCTCCTTACTTGAAGAGAACTCTATCCAAGATAAGGAAAGAGTTAGAAGTTGAAGTTGACTAGAACTTTTCAACCAAGGAAAAGTAAAGCATTAACTCTAGTTAATCTTTATTTACTAACTCTATATATATATATATATATATATATATATATATATATAAAAGTTGTGTTCTCTTTTACAGGTGATACAAACATACTAAAGTTAAACACGAATTGAGAGCAAAATAGCACGACATTTTAAGAGTGTGATCCTGAAGATGCAAGAACCAAATTGAAGAACTAGCTCCATAAAGAGTTTTATGCGTCTTTATTTATTTCTAGTTCAAAGTGTAGTAGGCATTTTGAGTTTCACCTTTCAGCATTCTTAGAAGCAAATTATACTAGGTACCTGAGTTGTATCATTCAAGTTAGAGTTAACTTGAAGTAGTAGCAACAGCCTGTGGTATGTTGCTATAAAGGTTAGAGTTAATCCTTAGGTTTGCAAGAGGTAGTAAACTCGGGTTGTATTGTTCAAGTTAGAGTTAGCTTAAAACAGTCGCAATAGCCTGTGGTTGATTGCTATAAGGGTTAGAATTAATCCTTAGGTTTGCAAGAGTTTGTAAACTTTATTGTTGGATCAGAGTTGTAATAAAGTGTTTGGAGAAAATTCTACTGGGTATTAGGTCGTAGTTTTTTTTTACCTTTTGAGCTAGGTGTTTCTCATGTAAATATACTTGTGTTCTATACTTTTTGCATTTATTTTTCTACAATAACAGTATAAGGAATACATAGAAGAACCAGGTCCTTCTATAATTTGTGCACGCGAAAAATTAGACACCACACAAATCACCCCTCCCCCCTGTTGTGTGGTATTTAAGTATAAAACATCACTACTCCACTCAGTCTTGTCCCCGTGTTCATTTATGAAATGGGGAATGGACATCATCGATTCCCTTTCGTGGGCACCCGGTAAGGCTCAATTCATACTATTCATGATCGATTATTTTTCCAAATGGGTCGAAGCTTAAGAGTTCGAGAAAGTGCGAGAAAAAGAAGTCATTTATTTCTTCTAGGACCACATCATATGTCGATTTATGATACTGCCGAGATTGTTTGCGATAATGGGAACAATTTATCGGCAACAAGTAAATAAATTCTTATACTTCACAAGATTAGAAAGATACTATCAAAACCTTACAAACCTAATGGGAACTGTTGATACCAAATTTTTTCCTATATATTTTTAAAATACATAAATACTTTGAAAATAGCATATATATATATATATATATATATATATATATATATATATTTATGTATGTATTTCACTGTCGTTATATACTTATATATATGTATATATATATATATACAAGGTTTTTTATAATTTTAGGGATTTAAATTGATTTATTTCCTCCCCTTATATTCATAAAATCCCCAATAATTATTTTCAAAATTATTGTTATGGTAATTCAGTCATTTTATTTCTATACTTATGCCAAAATATGGTAATTTAATTTTTTTAATGTATTTTTACAACAGAATTTGGTATTTTCTAAGCTAAATTGTATATAATTACAATGTTAGCCCTTTTAATGTATAATTATATTTTATATGCGTAAAAACGATCCCTATATTTTTAAAATTATTGATATATATTTTAAATTATTTTGGTACATAAAATTATTTTTAGAAAACTATTTATTATTTATTATAAATTAAATAAGGAAAATTGGCTAGTTAAATTGTAGCCAGATTGACATTTCAATTATAGCCTAAATTGGACCCAAACCCAGCCTAATTTTATATCGAATTACCCGACCCCAGCCCATATCACTCCTTTCCTTTTTTAATTCCTAACCTCCCCAAACCTAATCATTTCCAAAGGCTCCCATCTCCTCCTTCAGATTCTCTCATCTCCGCCGCCTTCAGATTCTCTCATCTCCTCTCTTCTCTCAACCTAACCCTAACTCTCTTTCAACTGCCTCCCTTTTTCGATCTTCTCCGGTAACCACCCTTCAACCCCAAGCCTCCAATGGTTCCTCCATTGCCTTGCTCATCCTCTTTGAGGCCTTCACGGGCCCTGGGCTATGCCAACTTGTATCTAGGGTATTGCTTTTTTGATTGTTCATGGCTACGCCGGTGTGATTTTAGTCAAAGTCGCACTATATTTGTTACGATCTTTGAAGTTTTAAACAAGTTCTTCTATATCTATTTGGGTTTCTTTTGAAACCCTAATTTTCATTTGTATCTCTTAGATATGGGCTATTTTTAAACGATTCGAGTTTGTTCATTCTAAGTTTTACACTATTCTCGAACCTCTTTTGCAAAAATCATCAATTTCAAGTTGTTTTACTTTCTTTTAAGGTTAGGGTTTTTCGAAACTTCTTCTACACTTTGTTTAAATCGATTATTCATGTTTTAACTTCTATTCTTTGCATATCTCTAACGATTCTATGTTTTTACTCCTTTTTCAACTCATCTATGTTGAAAATCCTAACTTCTTAGCCCCAACCTTGTGTTTATGAGTCTTGTTTTGATAATATGTTCAGTAAGTATGTATCTGTGATTCTGTAATTTTTTGCCCTACGTTTGTTTGTTATGGTTCCTAATTGTGGTTATCCCTGCCTATTGTGTGATTTTGCCTTATCTGGTTCACCAAGGTTTCTGATTCTTCACTTCTCCTACCTGTATCATGCTTAGCTTACTAATTTAGACTATGCTCTACATGAATCCCTAATTTTATATGTGATTCTTGTCCTACTCGACCTCTTAAGGTTCTGATTCTTCTTTACCATGTGTTCTTTCTTGTAAAGTGGTGCTAAATCAGTACTATCTCCTATTCTTGCACGCTTGAATCCTTGTGATTGATCTTTCACTGATTTCGCATGATTATTCTACTAATTTTTACCCTGAAAAAAATATTTTTCTAACCATATTCAACAGTCAATTATGTTGTTAATTGATTTCTCAAGTCTTTCCTTGATTTAAGTGTGTTGAACCTGGCTTTTATTACATATTGTATATGTTATACCCCATTTTAACACAGGTCAAACCTAGAGTATAACATTTTGGTAATTCTGAAGGTTTAATTAATTAAAGAGAGTAGCTACCTAATTATTTTAACGATGAATTAGGAAACCAATTTTAGCAAAATAATGTTCAAAGTTAACTTTGTTTTATGGTCTGCATAACCTTAAAAATTCTAGGTAAGGGTTCTAGTTAATCCTATAGGGAAGGTAGTTAAAGCACCCTATATGATCCGTTAATAACGGTTAACCGGCCAAACATAGGTTAATAGTAAAGTTATATAAGTAGAAAAGTTAATATTTTTATACATAGTTGGAAAATAACATGTGAATATTTTTTATATACTAAAATATTACTAAACGAGTAAAACTTGAGTTTGATATGCAAAAAAAATGCTACAAAGGCTATTTTTTCGAAAATCTTAATTAGACTTGAACAAAAGAAGCAAGCTTTTTATGGAAAATGCTGACAAAGAATGCTAAGTATTTCAAAAATTGATGGGGGCAAATATTTTAGAAATAAATAAAGTGATTATTTTAAATTGTTGATTTTAAAGCTCTTAAGACTCATGTAAATAAATTGGAGATTTATTATTAACTAGTGTAAATGCCACTAAACAAAATAAGATTTAGCTACCAAATAAATCGACAATCATAAAAAGAATTAAACAAGTGATTAGAGAAAGGAAAAATGAAAGACGCCATAGGCGTCCCCAAGTGGTTCGCTTGTTTTCTTGCGATCCGGGATATTCTAAAAATATGTATTATGTTGACTCCATACTCGGGTACGGGTGTCAGGTCTCGTTTTGAGACTCCATTGCAAGAATCTCGAATTAGGACTTCATTTTCTCCAAAGTGTATATGCAAAGAAAGAAATAAAGATAAAGAATTAGAAGCAAAAATCTAAAATAAACTTGGAAGCAAAAAGCAGCAAGCGTAAATCGAACCATGGACTTACAATAGGAAAATAATTTTATAGTCAAGCTTATGCTAACGGATTTTGTGAGTTCTTAAGCACAAACTTATCATTTAATCAAATTGAATTTCAATTTATCATTAAAAAAATCCTAAGGAAATGCTTTCTAGGTGAGAGTAGGACGATGAAACTGTAAAAATATATTTTGCAAGTGACTAATATATGATATCAAGATTTTAACCTAATATCTTGGCAAGAATAGATATATTCAACAAAGAAAGTCCTAAATAATAGTTTCTACTAAAACCAACATAACACACATCATTCTTGTTCAAATTTTATTCAGTTAGACTACGTAACCACACGAGCAAAACTTAAATTAGCAATCCTGTATATAAAATAATATGACAAGTAGTTTAGATTCTTAAACAAGACAAACACTCAAAAAGCTGCTACATAAAGAAAATGAAAAGAGATTTGGTGTCCCTTACTTTTTGACCAAATAAAAAAACGGTAACTCCTAATGATAGCAAAAATGGTATATAACTTCGGTTATGATTCCAAAATAGCAAATGCAAATTCATTAATTCAACAAAACAAATACAAAGGTAAACCTTTCCTCATCCTTATTTTGTTTTCTTAAAAAAGGGTACTGATATAGGAAGCAAAGTCCTAGCTTTATAATAATTTTTTTTTGTTTTCAGCTAAAAAAAATATAAAATTAACTACTTAATCAAATATAAGTATAGAGCTATATAGCAAAATAACTTTAGGTATTCACTGGTTTAAAATGGTCAAGATAGTTTATTAAGTTCTTTTCATAAAGATAGTGTAAATCTATAACTATAAATATAATTCTTAACTCACAAATGGAGAAATATTTCAAACATGGAGTATTCTTCAAATGTTCGACTTAAGGCAGTGGCTTCTATTCATGAGTCCTAAATCTTATTATTTTTTGATAATGTCACGACCCAAAATCCACTAAGGGTCGTGGAGGCGCCGAACACTGCTGTCAGACAAGCCAACTTAATTAATCCTTAACTTCTCTTTTTAATACCTTTGAAATCTAGGACTTTTCCTTCTATTTTTCATAAATAAAAGATCACCACTTAAATTCGAATTAAATAATAAATAATTAGTACAAATCTTTCGAAAATTATCCCAGAACCCGGTGTCACAAGTGCATGAGCGTCTACTAATATAGAAATAAAATACAACATCCGTCCGAAATACAATGGATAGAAAATAAATACAATATGCCAAAAGGGACTATACTATCTGCGGATCACCTCAAATAATGCAACTCACCTAGTCCCAGAATCATCCGCACTGCTACACCCAGTAGGCTGCTAGAGAAACTTATACCTGTGCAACGAAAATGCACAGAAGTGTAGTATGAGTACATAAATAACGTGTACTCAATGAGTATCACGTCTAATCTCGAAGAAGTAGAGACGAGATGGTCAACTTCGATACTTACTAGTGGTCCAATGATAGTATAATAAAAATGTGAGGAAATCATGAATTTCTATAGCAGTTCTATCTTGCAAGGCGGAAAAATAGGTAATCACCTTTAACAAATACTAAGGAATTTTCAAGTTTACTTTTTATTATATTATCAATTTATATCAAGCCATGAAAGGCAATTTCTATATTTAAAATTCTCAAGCGACAAATAACATGCGCAAATCACACCGAGGCGACGACCCGATCCAACAGAAATGTAAATTGTGCACTGCTGAGGGTCGAACGGTACAAACCATAGATGCATCTATTACCCCGCTCGCAAATCATCCATGCAACACGGTCAACATAAAATAAACAATCACCCTGCTCGCGAATCATCCATGCGACACAGGTACACATAATATACATGCTCAAATAGCCAATTAGAATATTTTATCGGGGAATAATTATCCAAATAAAACCATTTCTCCTTTAACAATTTTTAAGAAATGAAGTTTAATCCTTTTAGTAATTCACTTACTAATTCAATGTGATTTAAGCAATTCAAGCAATCGATAGGTTCATAAATAATTCAAGTATAACATGCTTTTGAGTTCTAACTACCCGGACAATAGCATAATAGTAGCTACACACAGACTCTCATCACCTCGTGCATACATAGCCCCCACAAATAGGAGCACATAATCAATTATTTCACATATGGGGATAATTTCCTCTTACAAGGTTAGAAAGGAGACTCACCTCGCTCCAAAGATCCATAACCGTCATTCCACGCCCTTCCGAAGACTCGAACCGATGAACAAAACTCTAAAGTTAGCCAATAATGATATCAATCCATTAATAAATACTCGATTATTCATTACAATCTAATTTATAGCAATTCCTAACTCTGATCGAAAAGTTGACCAAAATGGCATCGGGCCCACGTTCCCGGAATCCGAATTTTTTCGAAGATAAAGATTACCCATGACCTTAGGAACTCAAATATATAATTTACTCATAATTCCATGCTCAAATTCATGGTGAAACCCAATTTATCAAGTGTTCTAGGTTTTCTTCCAAAAATACCTAATTCCCCACAATTTTCATGTCTAATTCCATGATATAATCTCTATTTAACTTGGAAATGAGTAGGAATAGCTTACCTCAACATAGATGATGAAATCCCTTCTTGGAGCCCTCCAAAAATCGGCTCAAGCCATGAAAAATATGAGAGAAATGAACTCAACCCCGATTTTAAACAACCATTCTGCCCCAGCTATTTTTGCTTCTGCGGAAATAATTCCGCTTCCGCGGTTCCACTTTTGTGGATCTAGGGCCTCTTCTGCGGTCTGCCAAAGGCTGCCCTTTTTTGCCTCTGCGGTGCCCCCTCGGCAGATGCGGTCCCGCTTGTGCAGAAATTTGACCGCATCTGCGGTCCACTCTGAGAAGACAAAAACCGCTTCTGCGACCACTTCTCCACAGATGTGGTCCCACTTCTGCCGAACCTTGACCGCATCTGCGGTCCTCAAGGCCTTGACCACAATTTTGCACCTGCGTCTTCCTAGCCGCTACTGCGGCACTGTATCTGCGGCCCCATTTCCGCAGGTGCGGTTATGACAGCAACCAGACCCTTCAGTCTTTTTCAAAATTCTATTTTTGATCTGTTAACCACCCGGAATCCACCCGAGGCCCACGGGACATCAACCAAACCTACCAACCAATTCCAAAACACATTACCGACTTGCTCGAGGCCTCAAATCGTATCAAACACTGCTAAAACCATGAATTACACCCTGATTCAAGCTTTATGAACTTCAAAATTTCAAACTTTTATTTTCGATGTTTAAACCTATCAAATCATGTCCGATTGACCTCAAATTTTGTGCACAAGTCATATTTGACATTACAGACCTACTCCAACTTCCTGAATCGTATTCTGACACCGATATCAAAAGGTCCACCTCCGGTCGAACTTCTCAAAAACCTTCAAATTTCTATCTTTAGCCAAATGGATCCAAAACGACCTACGAACCTCCGAATTCACTTCCGATAGCGCCCCCAACTCCAGAATCACCATACGGAGCTATTCACAGTCTCAGAATCCCAAACGGACATCGATAACACTGAAATGCACTTCAAGCCAAACTTAGGAAATTTCTTCTAATATGCTAACTCCCACAATAGGCGCCAAGACACTCCCGGGTTATCCAAAACCCAATTCGGGCATACGCCCAAGTCCGAAATCACCATACGAACCTGCTGGAACCTTCTGATCCTGATTCCGAGGTCGTTTACTCAAAAAAAAACAATCTTAGTTCATTCTTTCAACTTTAAGCTTCTGAAACAAGAGCTCTTTCTCCAAATCAACTCTGAACTTCCCAGAACTTAATTCCAGCCATGCGTACAAGTCATAGTACCTGAAATGAAGCTGTTCATGGACTCAGACTACCAAACGACGCGCTAGGGCTCAAAACGACCTGTCGGGTCATTACATTCTCTCTCACTTAAACATACGTTTGTCCTCGAACATGCTGAAATCTACACTAAAGTAGTCTGAAATCACTGTTTGACACCTCCTGCACTTTCCCGTACTACCACTACTCAGTTGAGCACATTAGCTCGATCAATTCTGTAGGTATTTCCCTTTATTCAAGAAAATAAGCCTTAGAGCCAAATTCAAACATTCAAAATTCTATGCTAGGCCTGTTTCCAACATACGCTCATCATACCGATCACTACACGCAGTACCAAGGCGTGACTGCATACCTTAGCTAAATTCACACCTTGCACCATTTTACTCATAGGACCACAACAACATCCTCTGATCAATTTAGTCGAAATTCTATGACTCTAATGCACACAACGCACCTCATGATACACATAGCTCTTACTCTAACTCTTACAATATCGCCACGATGGAAGATAGGCGTAGAATTTCATAACAAATGGTTGAATCAACAATTCATTGGGTCTATACTCCTGGCAAGAACTATCACCTCATTCTGAATCAAACAATGGTCTTAGCTCATTAATATACCTCATATACTCAGATTACACTAATCTCAAATTAAATGATCTCGTCTCACCCAGTACGAACTGCTCAGGCAATAAGCTACCCCGGACATAATCAAAAGTCCCATATGATGCCATAATGTGCCAATAGGCTTCCAATTCGAACACGATACAATGAAAACGAACTCTGGAAAGGAAATCCAATTACCCCGCTCGCGAATCATACATGCGACGCGGTTGACATAATTAAACAAACACCCCGCTCGTGAATCATACATGCGATACGGACATACAGCTAACATGAGCTTTCCTCGTAAAAAAAAATAGAAAAAAAAACACATAAAAATAGATATGGGGAACTGTACTCAACTTCACACTATTGCAGCGCGCAACCCGATTCGAACAACATAATCATGGCGGCGTGGCACCCTATCCGCCCATAAAACTCACATAAGGAGATACACACCGAGCTAGATTGCTCATTTCAATAATATTCTGAATATTGGTCACAAGAACACTAAGTGCGTGATTCCATCCCTGGGGAGACATCTAGCGCCAGAAGCCACAAAATGTCAAGCACAACTGAGGTGCGATATACGATTTGAAATCTCAAAAGTCATCCTGCTCATATAACATCATCTCTACGTAGATCCTCAACACATAAGCAATTCCCCAAGATGTCTCACAACTCACACGGTGCAATATATCATTACATGAAATATCTAACAATGAGATAACACCCTGTCTACTCCTCCATAAGGAGCGCATTACTGAAATGAACACGTTTGGCCTGATATAGAG
Organism: Nicotiana glauca; assembly: GCA_026770625.1. NCBI lineage: Eukaryota > Viridiplantae > Streptophyta > Magnoliopsida > Solanales > Solanaceae > Nicotiana > Nicotiana glauca. The sequence goes on from MU664548.1 coordinate 114,152, forward strand.
CCCATATCTACATTTAAATCCATCTACATACCTCAAGCCGGTTCTGATCGTACCAAACTAGGCCAATGGCCCTTCAAATGTCCATACTAACTTCCCTTTTCTCATAACACACAAGAACAACCATCGCAATAGGAGTAATCCTCCGCAGTCCACAACCCAATAAATTGAGTGCCCTCTAGGCATATATTCTCAAATCAACGATATTATCACAACTCTCGTACTTGGTTTAAGTCTTTAATCAATCCAGTGACTACCTGCCACACTTATACAATCTTCTTATGGGACACACTCCCACAACTTACCGTAACGATTAACTGGGTCGTACCTCTAAACCACCGACCGCAATAACGCTGAAAAGCGATTAAGAATCAATAACCATGATGCAAAGCCTTTTTCACAAAACACCGATCTCAGGTGTGGCGCTGAAGACAATACCAACTTACCTTAGACATCGAAACTCCTTTCCTGCTCATTCGAGATTGTGACATCCTTGTCCACACCGAGCTGTTACCTTGATCTTTACTTCAAATTCTATACCACCCACTGCACCTAACATGCCGATATCTTTTCATCATAGCTTCGAAACCACTATCGGGCTAACACTTCATCATAAAAAAGCTTTTCATTTAACTCACTTCAGGAGAAACATAGCAACACACAGGTGAATTCTCATAACCGTAGAATACGAAAATCTCTAAATAGTGGTCTAAGCCACCATAGCCCTTTCCAGGGCCAATCTCCACGTATCAGGTCACAATAGTAGAATACTTTTTTACTACCACCAACTACGGCGGCCGACAAGCCTCACACGCACAGTCACAATTCACTTGCATAACTTAATCGCGCTGAAGGAACTGATCGCTACCAGTAACATGCCAATTAAATTATGGCTAACCAGCCTATCTTCTTTTGATTAACCCCAATTACATTAGAAATAATACTAATTCCACCCAACACATAACATACTCTATCTGCACTCATCTCGAGTGACCTCGAATCACGAGGTATGCTGTCTAAAATCCCACGAACTGTTTCATATGTCTTAAGTGTTATCCGCAAGTTAACATATCATAGAACATTCTGGGCACCTTCTTATAAGTTGTTGCAAAGCTTGATTCTTAACTGTACTTATATGCTTGAAATCATTAGGTACCACAATTTATCTTTTAAGTTCCACTAGGACCATTGTTGAGAGCCGCCCGCTCTGACTTGGACCGAATATAATCAACTCCATGATTACTCCAACACAAGCATACCCTCTCGACGAAGCACCTGACAGAATCACTGCCTAAATCTGAACATGGGCAAATAAGTCTAATGATAGCATACCTTTAATAGTTCCTTTGCTCAAACCACCACTTATGTTATTTTCCCGTAGCTGAAATAGCCTATAGGTATGCTAATAGCCAATAATTTCGGGAGTAGTTAACCATGCAATCCAATCATAAGTGGTGGGACTCTCTCACTTAGCTTGAAGCCATTATTTTGCAACTCAGGAATTCACCAAGATTCCATAGCTTTCATCGACATAACCTTGCGCGATCAACCATATAAATTCTCGGATTCCTTCCGCGAAGCCCCATCGTTTTATACTCTGATTCACCCACTGCATTCGCACGACCAAACTCTTTGCTACATAATCGATAAAACTCTTTGCAGAAGCCTTTCCAACCACGCGAGTGCTAACCTGCTCACTCAAGTAACCCACCTATAGAAGGCTCTCCCCGACATCTTTCAACACTGCTGCACAGGGTACAATCATTACGACATCAATGACCCATCCTGAGTCTGAGCTCACTCTCCAACTGCACAGGTCCATTTACCCCTCGTGCACATCATTTAAGTGCGCGACAACATCCTTTCAAATCAAAGTCATGCTACGTCCTTCTTCATTTAAGTGGCTCCTTTCCGTTATATTAAATCTCCGGCCGCACAAGAATCCCTACTTCAAATTAGATGCGTAGACCCCAATAACCAAGCAACAATATTGTCAAATCATTCCACACTCTCCTTAAGGTGCATAGTCATATTATTATCAATCCCCTATGCAGTGCCGCTACTCTCCGACTTTTGGAAAACTTACTTCTTTAATCAATTGCTCGTCCTGCGCTCCCTAAGCCTGGCCCTTTAGAAGTTTAAAACTCCGCTTGACACTTCCCACATGTCCTTCTCATCTTTTGTTGCTCAGTCATTGCCTCAATAAAATTTATCTTCATAGAATTTGAATCCGCAATTTTCTTCTAACTCCAAACTTTTCCGAAGGTCATCTTTCTTGAATTGTCAACATTTGAAATACTGATTCAATCCTAAACTACCGCACCATGCGATATCTGATAGTTGCATCTCCGATACTATTTCATGATATCTTGCCCAAAGGCGAATAGTAGAGGATCACAACACCGACAAACTTAATACTGTCACACCTCCTTTTTCATACACCCGCAAGAGCGTAGAGGAGTTTTTCCATTTAAAGGACAATCGAACGGGATTCATTATTTATTAAGATTTAGAGTCGTCACTTGGGAGATTAATGGTGTCCCAAGTCGCCGGTTGAATCCCGAATCGAGGAAATTATTGACTCTATTTAACAGCCCGCAAACCAGAAATCCGATTAAGGAATTCTGTTAACTCGGGGGAAGGTGTTAGGCACTCCCTAGTTCCGTGGCTCTAGCACGGTCTCTTAATGGTTGTATTTGATTTTATCTCATTTCAAAACACGTTCTAACTTATGACTTTTATTAGTAAACCACTTTTATTTTTTATTTTAATAAGAATTGCAACATCATGAAAATGCGTCTCGATCCACATTACACCAGTGCACCCGCGGTTGTCAACACATTTCGACTCTGCTGAGATTTGGATTTGGGTCACATAAATGTGCACCCGAGTTTAGGAATATAATTTTATTAAAATCGTGCCTAAAGAGTCTAACACATTATTATTTCGGGAAGGGTCATGAAATTCGCTAGACGGCCCTCCCGAATCTCTATGTATTTTTAATCAACCATATCTTGAGGGCCCCGTAATTTTGTATTTGATTTGGCGAGGCTCGTCTCATTTTATAGTTAAAGGCTAGTCCTAAAGCAACTATGATTTTCTATCGTTTGTTTGTCTCTAATAATAAAGAAACAATCCTAGTCAATTGATATTATAAATTTTCGAGCTATGCTAAACTATGAATTGGGACCTTCAAACCAAGCCCAAATTAATGGACTAAGTGAGTTTGCCATTTGGACAATTGCAGCTAGCAGGCCTCGATGCCAGCCCTTGAGGAGGGGTACTAGGCCAGGCGTAAGCAAAGATGGTGCGAACAGAGAGAGGCCCAGGTCGCAAAAATTGAACACATACGCACTGCTTATCATTGATACATAAATTAATTATAAAACAGGGCATTCAACACAACTAATTACACCTTGGTTGTGGCATTTATCCAAAACAGCTTAACAAATTATTGATTGACAAGGCTTACGAATTAATTCGAAATGACTGAAGCGTAACCATTTATCCTATGATATGAACTCACATTTGTTATTACTAACCCTTACTAACCACAGATATTACAACATCAGGATTACACTACCAATTATTAACACAGATGAAAAGCGTGTTTAATACAGTTGCCCTGCGCTAATCACCTACCACAGGTTCACAAATTTGCAAATTCACACTACTTACTAACATTGAAAATTAAACCAAATCACTGAAATGAAATTGTATCATGCTGATTATCTATTTTTAACACAATACTAAAATGAAATCCAAACTAAACTATACTGAAACCAGAACTGGATAATTACAAATTTGATAGTCTGGGACAGTCCAAATCATACAGTCTAGTTTTTATCTCATCTATGCATACATGAATAGCAATAGAATACTAATCAAGTCACAAAAATTATCTAAAACATACAAAATCGTTTAACAAAAACAAAACAGACTTCAACTTCATTTCATGTTTTCAACAAGAGATGCTACATCAAATCAGTCTCCAAGTGTGCCTCGATAATGGAAATATAAGGAGAAGAAGGGTTCAACAACAACAAGTAATAGACAGTAGCACTTTGAAGTGCAAACATCAATAAATCCAGTCAATCTTTGTTCAGAAATGACTCAGTGACCCAGAAATCCAAAGAGACTAATATAACAACCCAAAACAAAGCCAAAATGACCATAACAAACTTAGGAATACCACAACAATCAAAAATCCAGTAAACTGATCCCAAAATTGACTTGTTTGAACTCCAACACCACTTGAAATCAAGCCATGAATAATTTAGTGCTTCAACTATCAGAATTTGAACCAAAATGTAAATCAACTAATTAAAACTAGAAATCCACTAAGGGATTAAATGGAATAGTATCATTTTTTTGTAGTTTTCTCCTATTTTTCTGTTTTTGTTTGGTTTTTGGAAGATTTAGTAAATTTGAAATTCAAACTCAAAATTGGAAACTGATTCAATAACTCCAGATCTATGTAAACATAGAGAGGTTTTTGGGGGGAATTTTTGGGTTCCCAAAACTTGTGAATGAAGGCACTATTCATGCCTTTTTATAGGTAGAAATGGGGCAGCCTTTAGATTGTTATTTACACTACAGGCCCCTCCCTTTTTATTCAAGTAGTCCCTTATCCTCTAACTTGTTACCCAAGTTACACCCCTATGATCTTAAAAGTACCAATTACAACCCCTTCTAGGTGCTTCTGGTGACTTCTAAATTCAGTTGCTATCAGATTCCCTAAGTAAACTACCCTTATTGCCCTTGTGTTAACCCTAAAATTATTACCCTACCCCCAGACCCTCTATAGTTATTCAATGATCCTAATGCAGTCATACCCAATTAAAGCTAGAAAACCATTCTGATCTTACTAACGAAAATAATTCAAAGAGCAACCTAATGAAATAACTAATAAAACTAAAATTTATCAAAACAAAGTTCAACTGTCACGAAACAGGATCAAGAAAATAATTAAACCAAATGAGAACCAATTGAATCATGAAGCAAAAATTAAACCCAGCAGAATCAACGTGAAACATAGATCAGGCGAAATTTAAACTAATCAGAAAAACCATGAAGAACGTTTACTACTTTTAATCACTCTCGAAGTCTAATTAAACCAAAATACTAAAAAAAAACAACTGCACAACCTTTATGCCTGAACAACAAATTTATCACAAACAAATCACAACTATCAATTTAGACTAAAACACCAAGGAGAAGGACATAGACTCGACTACTGAAAATAGAAAAAGAACAGAAATCAAGAAGGAATAGAGGGAAAGAAAACATAAATAGAAGAAAAGGAAAAGAACTCACAATATGCCCTGAAAGATAGGAGGCCACTACATGGGTTAATTCAAACCCTAACTTCAAAGGGTCGAACCCTAGATTAACGAATCAGTGAGCTCCGGTGATGTTTGACGTCAACCAAATGAAGATTTGTGATGAGGGAAGGCAGATGAGTCAGTGATGTAAACTTTGAGGGATTTGGACGAAGCAGCATCTTGGTCGAAGAAATTTTGATCCAATATTTGACGCTTTTGGCCGGGATTTGAAGGACATGGTTTGTAGATTTGAGATGAGGGAGGTGAGAGGAATATGGGGTGTTAATTTGGGATGGATTTGTGGTGGTGGCGTTCGCCGGCGGCGGCTAGGGTTTCAAAAATACGAGGCGTTCTAGTAGGATTTGGGGAAAATAGATTGGGGTATGAGTTTGAGGGAGCGAAGGCGAGGTTGTGGTGTGAATTTGGGCCCGATTGGCCACCGACCGCCGCCGTGGGCGATTTCCGGCGGGTGGTGCACGGTGGCGCAAGGCAGCGTTACATCTGACTGTGTGAGGGTTGTGGGCGATGGCTTGGGGGTAGGGGGTTGATTTAGACACTTATATGCGCATTAACCTAGGACACTTCTCGTCCATTATATAAAAAATCAAGGGCCGTGATTTAATGCCAGAAACGACGTCGTTTGGTTACTCACTAATGTGGACCGGGTTAGCCAGGATTAGGTCTGGGTTGAAGGAGGGTTCAGGGGTATTTCTGGTTTGGGCCTAGGCGGAATTTATTAAAATTGGCCCATATTGGGCCTTCTGATAAAGGCCACTCTTTTAATTGTTTTCTTCTTTTAATTATTTATCTCTTTTTTTTTTATTACTTTTGTATTTTTATGTATTTTGTAAAAAATGCAAAAATTAGAATTGAAACCTAATTTATTTTCCAAACTAAGCTAGTTAATTTTTTAAAATTTTTTAAAACCTATTTAACAATTAACAACTAAAAATGCAAAAATGGGCTATTTTTGTTATTTTTTTTATTTTCAAGCAATTTAAAATACTACTTAATCCTAGAATGTGAAATTAAATCTCAAACAAATGCCAAATATATTTTTTGTATTTTTCATATGAACTAAAATGCACAGCTAAAATGCAACAGTTATCACAAAAATTGTAACATAATAAAAAACAATTTTGTTTGAAATTTTTGGAATAATTGATGTATAGGGCAAAAATCACGTGCTTACAGCTGCCCCTCTTTGCTCGGAAACATGAAATATTTTCATGGAAAGATAAGTGAGCGGAAACGAGCAATTTTTGCCCGTTTGAATATTCCGTGTGAAGCATTTTTGAAAACTTTGACCGCGCCCTGCTTCGGAGGTTGCCTACATATCCTTGGCTAAAAAGGAATCAGGTCAGTGTAATTCGGGAGTGTCTGGTAGCTGGGACTACCAGGAGCTGTGATTTCACTATGATTGCTGCTACTGCTACTACTACTTTTTGACCTCCCTTATTACACCGTGTCAAAATAAAAGAAGTTAAACTAAGCTATGAACTACGGATTACAAAGTCTATCTACATTCTTCAAACTTGCTCTTGTGCTTCTTGTTGCCTTGTTGTCTTGTGTTTTCTTGGTGAAATCCATTGTTGCCACTTCAAATTGCAAACTGAGGTGTTGTTCCTTCTCTTCAAATTGTCGATCTTGAATGTATTCCCTTGTTGTACGGGTGGGCTCCCGACTGCTGAATTTGAACTTGAATGTATTCCCTTGTTATGTGGGTGGATTCCCGACTTCTAAACTTGAAATGTATTCCCTTCTCTCCAGGAAGGCTCCTGACTTCACCATAATAGACAAAACGAATAAAACTTTCTGCTTCAGTTTGGAAAACTGGGTGCTTGTTACCGGGTAAGATTCGAAAACTAAAACTTGAATTGTACTACCTCTGTTCTCCAGGCAGGCTCCTGACTGTTGCGCTTGAAATGTATTCCATTGTTCTCCAGGTGGATTCCTGATGGAAATGCTTGAAAAGTATTCACTTGTTCTCCAGGTGGGCTCCTAACTGCAACAAAATAGATAAACAAAGAAAATTTTCTGCCCCAGTTTGGTAGATGTTTTAGTGCTTTCTCTTTCTCCTACGGAGGGTTTCTCCAAAACAAACAAAATTTTCTGCCCCTGTTTCAATCAAAGAAAGATTTATTAATACAAAATGGTGGTTAGTTGTTGGCATTGTTGCTGGGGTATGTCCTAGCTGCTTGGGGTTTACTCCGACCTGCTTCCCTGGACTTGCCTTGAACATCCTCGACTTCTTGACCTAATTTCAACCCCTAACTTTGATGACCCAAGTGTTTTATCCCATGTTGCTGTTTTTGTGTTTTTGACCCCTCTATCTGAAACTTCGCTTCTTCCCCACAACTATCTGATTAACCCACCAATGGAACTTCCAGTGGTCCTTTATGTCTTACTTTTCTTTGATATGTTCCAGTCCCGCTATGCCGTACAACTGGGAAGCTCGTAGTTACCCTTGACATCCTTCTTTGTTTTTGACCAGAACTGACACTGAAACATCTTATAGACAGACTCCAAGATAACGAAATGCAATGTCCTTGAAGGTTAGGGATGGAAAGACTCTGAAACAGATGATTTGTAATGAAGAGAAGAGGATAGGACTTATCTGAGTGGAACGGCTGGTACCATTGATCGTGTCATGCATTTGGATTAACCAGCCTAGTCTGTCCAACCAATTAGCTTCCAATTGCCACATTTGCTATTCCAGCCTTTCCTGACTTGACTTTCGCCAAAACCCAAACCCTGCTTGGCTTTCCATGTTTCGAGTAGCCGTTAACCACAGACTTGCTTCATTTGCCCATCTCAAAACTCACTTCGCCTTACGGTGCCCGTGAGGGTTTTCACCAATAAGACTTTCTCATTTTGATTTCCCTCAGCTCACGTCGCCTTATGGTGCTTGTGAGGGTTTTCACCAATAAGACTCTCTCATTTCCGCCATTTCTCTTTTAGTACCAGAGTGTTGCCCCCAACATGAATCATTTTTCCTACTCGCATTGGCACTTCTTGAAGATTGATCGGAAGGTCTTTCTTCGGACCGTAACGTGGCTTTTGGATCGGGTTTAGAAAGAAGGGTTTAGAGGCTCAAAATAATTCAACTACGGGTTTAACATTACAACTTTCAAAATCAACCTTCTTACAACAACCACAACTTCTGGCCCAGTTTTTTTCTTAGGAGCTTTTGGAGTTTTGTTTTGGTGTGACTGAACCTCAGAGAGGCTGCCTACGTACCCTTTCGGGATCAAGTCAAACGTAGTTCAGGCCATAGAAAATACTTGTGTTGTTGTGATCTCTCCTTTCTTCCATCTTTCTTTCTTTCTTCTTTTCAGTTTTTTTTCTTTTCCTCTTCTTTTCTATTTTTTTTCTTTTCTATTCTTTTTCTTTCTCTTTTTCTTTTCTCTTTTGTTGTTTTGTTGTTTTTCTTTTTCTTTTTCACTGTTTTTCTTTTCTCCTCTTTTATTTTTCACTATTTTAATCTTGTTTCTCCCACTTACTTTCCCTGATCGGGCTTATGAGTTTTATTATTAATTCCGAAAGAGGGGTATGCAAGAAAATAAAATAAGGCTCAAAAGGGAAAACAAAGGATAAAGTGTTTGGATAGCGGAACAAAATGCCTTCGTCAATTCAATCTCAAAACATGCCAAATACAATTAAGTAGAATTAGACAAAGAAATCATGCATAGTATCGTTTGACTGCGTCAGAGTTGATAGCCATTTCTACACATTTCCCTTCCACATCTGTCAAATATAATGCACCATTGAACAACACTCGGGTTACAACAAATGGCCCCTGCCAGTTGGGAGCGAACTTTCCTTTTGCTTCGGCCTAATGAGGTAAGATACGCATCAATACCAATTGCCCTACTTCAAACTTCCGCGGATGCACTTTCTTGTTATATGCTCTTGCCATTCTCTGTTGGTACAACTGTCCGTGACATACTGCTGCCAATCTCTTTTCATCAATCAAGCTCAGTTGTTCTAAGCGAGCCTTGACCCATTCAACATTGTCAATTTCTGCCTCGGCGATAATCCGAAGGGATGGTATTTCAACCTCTGCGGGTATTACCGCTTCCGTACCGTATACCAATGAATAAGGAGTCACCCCTACTGAAGTGCGAACAGTGGTGTAATAGCCTAACAAGGCAAAAGGTAACTTCTCATGCCATTGCATGGACCTTTCCACTATTTTCTGAAGTATCTTCTTGATGTTCTTGTTAGCTGCTTCAACCGTTCCATTCGCCTTAGGATGATATGGGGTGGAATTGTGGTACATGATCTTAAACTGCTAACATGTCTCCGCCATCAAATGGCTATTGAGATTGGCACCATTGTCTGTGATAATTACCTTCAAGATTCCGAATCGACAAATGATATTCGAATACACAAAATCGACCACTGCCTTATTTGTCACCGATTTGAAATTTTTTGCCTCAACCCACTTAGTCAAATAATCAATGGCTACTAGAATAAACATGTTCCTATTTGACGCCGCTGGCTCGATCGGCCCAATGACATCCATTCCCCAAGCAACGAAGCGCCATGGTGCCGACATTGTATGCAATTCAGATAGTGGAGAGTGAATCAAATCTCCATGCACCTGCATTGATGAAACTTGCGCACGAAACTGATACGATCCCGTTCCATAGTAAGCCAACAATAACCTGCTCGAAGAATCTTCTTGGCCAATACATATCCACTCATATGAGGTCCACAAACTCCCGCATGTACCTGTCATGATAGCTGTGGCCTGTTTAGCATCTATGCACCTCAATAAACCAAAATCTGGAGTTTTTTTGTACAATACTCCTCCACTGAAGAAAAATCCGCTTGCTAAGCATCTAATGGCTCTCTTTTGATCCCCTGTGGCCTGTGCCAGATATACTCTCATCCTGAGGTATTCTTTGATATCATGAAACCACGGCTCACCATCAAGCTCTTCTTCTACCATGTTACAATAGGCATGCTGATCTCGGACCTGAATCTGCAATGGGTCCACATAAGCCTTGTCTGGATGATGCAACATCGATGCCAAAATGGCCAATGCGTCAGCAACTTCTTTATGAATCCTTAGAATATGCCTGAAGTCTATCGACTGAAACCGTTGACAAAGTTCATGCAAACACTGCCGGTACGGTATGAGCTTTAAGTCTCGTATCTCCCATTCTCCCTGAATCTGGTGCACCAAAAGATCCGAGTCACCCATGACTAAGATCTCCTGGACACCCACGTCCATAGCCAATCTCAAACCCAAGATACATGCTTCGTATTCAGCCATGTTATTGGTACAGTAGAAGCGAAGTTGAGTTGTAACAGGGTAGTGCTGCCCTGTCTCAGAAATAAGTACCGCTCCTATCCCGACGCCTTTGGTATTGGCAGCCCCATCAAAGAATAACTTCCACCCTGGCTTTTTGACCTGTTCTAATTCCTTGACGTGCATTGTCTCCTTATCAGGGAAATATGTCTTCAAAGGTTCATACTCATCATCAACTGGGTTCTCGGCTAGATGATCAGCCACCGCTTGTGCTTTCATCGCAGTACGTGTCACGTAGACGATATCAAATTACGTGAGCAAGATTTTCCACTTTGCGAGCTTCCCTGTGGGCATGGGCTTCTGAAAAATGTACTTCAATGGGTCCAACCGAGAGATGAGATAGGTGGTATATGATGACAAGTAGTGTTTCAATTTCTGCGCTACCCAGGTTAAAGCACAACACGTTCTCTCAAGCTGAGTGTATTTTACCTCATAAGATGTGAACTTCTTAATGAGGTAGTAAATCGCCTGCTCTTTCTTTCCTATGACATCATGCTACCCCAGTACACAACCAAAAGAGTTTTCCAAAACTGCCAGGTAGAGGATCAAGGGTCTTCCCAGCTCTGGCGGAACCAACATAGGTGGACTCGCTAAATACTCCTTAATCTTGTCAAATTATTCCTGACATTCATCCGTCCATCTGACCGCAGCATCTTTCTTTAGCACCTTAAAGATAGGCTCGCAAGTTGTTGTAAGCTGGGCAATGAACCTGCTGATATAATTCAACTTGCCGAGCAAACTCATCACCTCGTTCTTGCTTTTTGGTGGTGGTAACTCCTGAATGGCTTTGATCTTGGACGGGACTAACTCAATATCGCATCAACTTACCACGAACCCCAACAACTTCCCCGGCAGAACTCCAAATGCACACTTCGCTAGATTAAGTTTGAGGTTGTACGTGCGTAGCCTCTGAAAAGACTTCCTCAGGTCTTTAACATGGTCACATTGCTTCCTTGACTTTATGATCATGTCGTCTGCATAAACCTAAATTTCCCGATGTATCATGTCATGGAACATGGTGGTCATTTCCCTCATATATGTTGCCCCTGCGTTCTTCAACCCAAATGGCATGACCCTATAACAAAATACGTTCCCCAAGGCGTGATGAATGCCGTCTTTTCCGCATCTTCCTCATCCATCAGAATCTGGTGATAGCCCGCATAACAATCCACGAAGGAACCAATCTCATGTTTAGCACAATTTTCAATCAATATGTGGATGTTTGGCAGTGGGAAGTTGTCTTTTGGACTCGCCTCATTGAGTTCACGGTAATCAACGAACACTCTAGTCTTTCCATCCTTCTTTGGCACATGCACCACATTAGCTAACCAAGTGAGATACCGCGTGACCCAGATGACTTTCGCATCAAACTGCTTGGTGACTTCTTCTTTGATTTTTACACTGATATCTGTTTTAAATTTCCTCAGCTTCTGCTTGATAGGAGGGCATCCTTGGTCGGTGGGCAATTTGTGGACCACCAAATGGGTACTTAAACCCGGCATATCGTCATATGACCATGCAAAAACATCTTTGTACTCAAGCAACGCTTTGATTATCTCTTCTCTGAGCGAAGGTTCCAAATGGACACTTATTTTTATTTCTCGTACATTCTCTTGATCCCCTAAATTGATTTCCCCTGTGTCGTTCAGATTAGGTTTGGGTTTTTCTTCAAATTGGCTTAATTCTTTAATGATTTCTTCAAAGTCTTCCTCATCATCATATTCTACCTCGTCATCACACTCAATTTCTTGTATTATTATTTCGGAGTTAGATTGGTAATCAAGACTAGGCCGAAGACTCCTCATGCATGATACATCAGTGAAACCAGTATAAAAGGGACTATACAAGAAAGAAAAGAAAGATAAAATAAAGGCTATTAGGAATGAAAAAGGAAGGAAATTTCATTTCATTAGAATTGTAAGATAACAAGGTTTAACTCATCCAAACGGACGGAACATAGCATCCGAATTACAACCTTGGAAATAATCCAGATTAAATTAAAAGGAAAATCAAAACTAACTACCACGACTCCCTCCGGGTAGGAAGAGGAGTAGCTTCCCAATTATTAAGCATTGCATGGGGCCCCATGAACTTCACATCTGCTTTGCTTGGACCTTAGCCTGCCTCCACCACATTCACATCGTCAAACAACTTTTTAAACCTCTCAATCAGCTCCTTGTCAGGTTCTATCACCACAAAATTAAGCATTGCCATTACTGTGCGCCTTTTAGTACCAGGCCGGACAAAGGAATGGGAAAGGCGAGGAATGGGTTTTGGAAGGGTCCATGCTCTCTTTTTTATCTTCTTAGCTCGCCTTATGTCTGCAATAGTGGGCTTAAAGCCTAAACCAAAAGTATCCAGGTTTCCAGGAAGCGATACTGGTTGTATGATGCCCTGTAACGAAGCACCCAAGCCTTTTCTAGTTAAGAATCCATTCTTTCTGAAGCCACCGTGACAGATGCAGCAGCTACCCTGGGCCAAGGAATACATTATACTTCCGAGATTTTTCCAACTGATACTATATTCAAGACTTGGTAAACCCATGGACCTTTGTCGTCCTCAGCTTCTTCGAAAGGCATAATGGTATTACACGAACTATCCTCTCCATGCACAATAATTTCCTGCCGGTCCCACTCGAATTTGATCATCTGATGCAAGGTAGACGGCACTGCTTTTGCTGCATGAATTCTAGGTCAGCCTAGCAAGAGATTGTAAGAAACAGCCACGTCGAGCACCTGGAACTCCATAGTAAATTCAACTGGTCCTATTGTCAGCTCCAACACAATATCCCCGACTGTGTCCTTTCCTCCCCCATCAAATCCTCGCACGTAAATGCTATTCTTATGGATCTTCTTACTGTCCACTTTTAACTTTTCCAGTGTGAATAGAGGACAAATGTTCGCACTGGACCCGTTGTCGATTAACACCCGGGTGGACACAGAGTCTTCACATTTCACCATAAGGTAAAGCGCTCTATTATGCTCAGTGCCCTCCAAGGAAGCTCATCATCAAAAAATGTAACCTATTAACCTCGAAAATATTACTTGCTATTTTCTCCAGATGATTCACAAATATCTTTTCAGGAACATGGGCTTCATTCAGAATCTTTATTAACTCCCGGCAGTGCTCGTCCGAATGGATCAATAAAGACAGCAATGAAATTTGTGCTGGGATTTTCCTTAACTTTTCTACAATGGAATAATCTTGCGCCTTCATCTTCTTTAAGAATTCTTCCGCCTCTTCTTCAGTTACGTCCCTTTTTACTGGTGCTGGATTATCCTTTGCTGCTTTAACCTTTCTCAGCTCTTCAGGGGCAAAGCATCTCCGTAAACGAGTCACCCCATGGGTTTCACAAACTTCTTCTTTAACTTCCTTCCCTTTGTATACCACAGTCACTCGGCCATAATTACACGGGATGGTCTTTTCACTGACTATTGGCAATTAAGTTACTGGCTTAATGATAACCGGCTTCGTGTGAGCCCCTTTCACGATTACAACGGGCTTGGCAACTGCTCCCAGTCCCATCACTTTGAGTGGTTCTTGTTTTAGTGCATTACTGTTCAACGACTCCATCTTTATCACCCCCACCAATTTTCCTAATTGTCTCTCCTTCCTTGATCAATTCTTTCCCACAGGTTGGTTTCTCATATGACCTATCTTCACTGGCCTTGATAATCATCACGGTTTATGACGGCTTCTTATATTCCCCCTTATGCACTAACTCAATCACATGAGTCTCATGATGGGTTGGCAACGAATTCTGAGTGATGTTAGGCATGTCTGGAGTCTTCACCTTAATTCGGTGGGTATCAATGAGCTTCTAGATGGCCGTTTTCAAATGCCAGCACTTCTCTGTATTATGCCCCGAGGCACCCGAGCAATACTCATAACTTACCGAATGATCCAGGTTCCTTGGGGGAGGATTTGGTATTTTGGGTTCAATCGGACTTAACATGCCCAATTGTCTCAATCTGTGGTATAAGCTGGTGTAAGATTCTCCCAATGGTGTGAAAGTTTTCTTCTTCTGCAGGTTGTCATTTTTAGAAATAGGGTTGGGTAAAAAATCGGGTCCAGTGGGGTTTTTGTAGGCTCTTGGAGGTGGGTAGGTATTTTGCGTATGGTAAGTATTTTGTGGGGTGGGTGCACGCTATGGCGCTTGAGATTGGGGGTATGTTTGGGCATGGTGGACAGAGAAGTGGGGGGCGGGAGGTGGATAGTAGTGTTGTGGCGGGCCATATGGGTTGTGTGGGTAGGTTTGGGGATGAGGGCATGGTTGTTGATAATATGGTGATGAACCCCTGGACCAAGCTCTTGATTCTACTACTGTAACATATTCCTTTTTCTTCTTTCCCAATACCCCTCCAGTGCCGCTCTGGATGGCCTGGGTAGTTGCTTTAATCGCTGAATAGCTCATAATTTTGTTAGTCTTGAGACCCTCTTCCACCATACTTCCCATTTTCACTACCTCATTAAAATTTTCCCAAACTGCCGACACTAGATGACCATAATAAGTAGGCTCCAAAGCCCGCAGAAAATAATCGACAATCTCGCCTTCTTTCGTTGGAGGATCAACTCTTGCGGCCTATTCTCTCCACCTAAAATTGTACTCTTTGAAGCTTTCCCCTGGCTTCTTCTCAATTTTGGTCAATGACAGCCGGTCTAGGACGATCTCTAAGTTGTACTGAAAATGGCCTGCGAATGCCTGGGCCAAATCATCCCATGTGTACCATCGAGCATGATCTTACCGCGTGTACCATTCCAAAGCGTCACCATGTCACACCTCCTTTTTCTCTTAGCTTTACTACACCCCGGGGAAGGGTACAACAAAGAAGGAGTTTTTTCAATTAAAGGACAACCAAAATGGGATTCGTTTATTAAGAAATTTAGAGTCGCCACTTGGGAGATTTATGGTGTCCCAAGTCACCGCTTTGAATCCCGAATTGAGGAAAGGGTTTGACTCAGTATTACAGTCGCGAACCAAAAATCCGGGTAAGGAATTCTGTTAAATCGGGAGAAGGGGTTAGGCACTCCCGGATTCCGTGGTTCTCGCACGGTCGCTCAACTATTGCATTTGATTTTACCTGATTTCAACAAAAACATGTTCTAACCTATGTGTCTTTTATTAATATCCCGATTTTATATATATTATTTTTAATAAGAATTGCAACGTCATGAAAACGTATCTCGAACCACGTCGCACCAGTGCGCCGGTGGTTTTTGACACATTTCAACTTCGTTGAGATTTGGATTTGGGTCACATAAATGTGCACCCGTATTTAGGAAGGTAATATTATTAAAATACGTGCCTAACGCAACTACGAGTTTATTATATTTGGGGGAAGACCATAAAATTTGCTAAACGGTCCTCCTGAGTTCTAAGTATTTTAATAGTCATTTGTTGAGGGCCTTGCATTTTATATTTTATTTGGCAAGGCTCGTCTCATTTTATTTTAAAGCCAATCTAAAGTAAACTACAATTTTCAATTCGTTTTGTCTCTAAAAGTAACGAAAAGTCCTAATTAATTATTGCATTATTGGATTAAAGGAAACCGCCTGAGAATTTTGCATACTGACGCCAAGATGGGCCAGCCGCAAATCTCAGCCCAGGCCCAACGTACGTGGCCATAACAATGAACCTGGGCTGCTTGTTAAATGAGTTTAAATTTACACCTCTTGGAAAAAGGTGATTAGGCCCAAATGATTAAATCCAAAGAGGTTCAAATTATGCAGGTACTCTTGGACTCACTCCAGGTTGTTTTTTTGGACATAAAAACTACACAATATCTGCCAGTTAATCCACACTAAATGAATTCAGTTATGTTTGGAAATCCAGAAAATACCACAGCTATTTCGAATGAGTTTTGCAACCTATCATTTCAATCATATTAAGCAGACTCCTTTCTATCTCATCGTTAACCAGATTTGAAAAATTAGTATTCAATTCTATTCAACAATAATTTGACTTAGCTTCCAACACTTCCAGACTTACTACTGATTAATAAAGGAACAGTTATTTAAATAGATTCAGGAAAACACTCAATAGGATATTAACTATTGCTACACTAATCAAACTGAAAGCTACGACTGGATATTCGCTAACAGCAACAGTCAAAAATAGTCCAGAAATGTTTCTAATTAACAATCCCTAATACAATTTAACTCAAACAAATCAAACATGTAAAACCACTCATTAGTCGACTAATTAATGCTATGTACAGCCAACGAGCACAGATTGATCAATATGGTTGCGTTTCATTCCAAATTCTCATGATATCAAAGTGATTTCAAGTGTGTACCTGGGGATATAAAATGCAACGAAGAAGAAGAGGAAGTCAGCAACAAGACGAGCATCAACCAAATAATAACCCAGAAATGTTTATGATTGTCCAAGAGGACTTCAGGAAAATCAGAAATCAATCAACAGCCCATGAATGCATCAGTTAAACCTCAAAACTGAACTCAGGATTTTCAGAAACCAATCACACAATCAGAATGATTCAAACAACACCTAACAAACTCGAAATCGCACCACAGAACATCAGAAACCTTCCAGCTATTCAACTCACAAACTAAGATGAGCAAATTGACAACTGCACTTGAAATTAACCTACAAATGCCAATAGAATAGTACTCTTTTTTATTTTTTATTGGATTTGTATTATTTTGGGATTTTTGAAGGTTTTGAATTTCAAAATCAAATCTGAAATTGAAGGAGGAGTTTTGGGGGGAATTTTGGAGCTCAAAAAACTTTTTTCTTAAGGCACTATTTATTGCCTTTTATAGGCAAAATAAGGGCAACCCTTAGATTGTTATTGACACTATAGGTCCCTCCCTTTTTATTCAAATAGCCCCCTTATTTTATAACTTGTTGCTCAAGTAAACACCCTAGGTTCCGAAAATGTGCACTAAGGTCCTATTCTAGAAGGGTCTAAGATGTTCTAGTTTATGTTTCTATTCCTAAATTGCCCCTATCTTATTTCGAAATTAACTAAACTAACATAATATTCTATCCTATATCATCTATCAACCAACAAGCCCTAAATTATCTTAATCAAACTCAATTAATCAAGAAATTGGAACAACTATCAGCAAAGAAATAATACTACAATGCGACAATTATTCTAAACCAAAGAAAATCCTAAAACAAGTTTAACTAAAACAGAAATTAGGCAAAAAAGTTTGAAATAGAAATTAACATCTATACTTTTATAAACAGAATGAAAGTAGAATGATTATTGAATTATGACTAATTAATCCAAACAAAACAATTAAACCTAAACTCTTAGCATGAGACAGACTAATTCAAATGCCCACTTGCCACGACTCATAATGAACCCCATAGGCTTGGAAAATATGGAAGTCAAACACAATTTAGACTTTAACTAATTTAAATAACTGATTGGTTATGAAGAAATACCAAGAAAACTCACCGGCACACAGAACTCCGGCCAGCCATTGTTGCTTGAATCCTCTAGGATTCTTGACACGTAACATCCTTAGCCATGTGTTTTCACAAGAAAACACCTGGTTAAGGATATTAAGGTCAAAAATCACAATGATTTTTGGTTAGGTTCTTGGCCGGAAAATTTAAAAATCAAATTCGAACCGTTCCGACCAGATTCGAGGAACACGACTTGGATATTAGGGACGAGAAGGTTAAGGCGAGTCTATGGTGTAAATTCAGGGCAATTTGGCATAACTTGTAACTTGGTCGGAAAATATTTGACGGGATATTTGATGAGATAGGGCAAGAGTCGAGGGAAACTAATGGTAGAGATGGAAAGAAGGCTTTATGGTGAGTCTATGGTGTGAATTTGGTGGTTATTGGCGTAGTTAGCATTCACCGGCGGCGGAGTTCCGACGAGGCTGTGAGTTAGGTACGAGGAAGATGGTTTGATGTTTCTAGGGTTATTATTAGACAATCATATTGATTTGGCAAGATTCACTCGTGGCCGTTGGATTAAAAGGAATTGATGGCCACGATTTACTGATACTAAACGACGTCGTTTTGGATTCCTGGGGGCAGGCCAGGTGTAAATGTGTTTGGGCCGGCCTGGGAGCGGGTATGGGAAGGGGCAAACTGGGCTAGGTTATTTTGGCCCAAATTGCTTAATTGTTTTTCCCTTGTTTTCTTTTACACATTTTAATTTTTTGTATTTTGTACTTTTACTTTGTATTTTTTCTAATCTTATAAAAATGTAAAAATTAAGACAAAAATCTAATTATACCATTTAACTACTAAAATTATTTAAAGATCATATTTGAAGATGGATGCAACAATTATCAATTAGAATTGCCTAAGAACTATATTTTATGATTTTATTTAAATTGTTCTAAAATAAATTAATACCTACTTAATACTAAAACGTGAAATTAAATTCCTAATGCAAATGCATATATTTTTGTATTTTTTTAATATGAATCATTATGCAACCAATTAACACAAAAATGCAATAAAATTCATAAAAATTGTAAAATTATTTTATTTGACACTTTTGGAATAATTTGCTTAGGGCAAAAATCACGTGCTCATACACCACTGAGTCTTTGACTAAAGTATGCCATTAATAACTCATCCCTTCCCCCAGCGCCTCTCATTTTACTGCAAAATCCCCATAGATGGGCTATTGGGTCACCTTGTCCGTCATACAGATCAAACTTTGGCAACTTGAATCCCGCAGGCAATTGGATGTCAGGAAACAAGCAAAAGTCTTTGCAAGCGACACTCACCTTTCCTCCTAGACCCTGCATGTTTTGGAATGATTGTTCCAAGCTTTTTACTTTGCGTATCATTTCCTCCTGCTCGGGATTTTTGGGAGGCTTTTCTTCTTCAGCTGAGACATCAAGGTGGGGAGTATAAGAGTATGGTTCGGGAGGTTTGAAAGTGAGCTCGTGTGGGTAATAGTGGTTTTCCTTATTTTTGGAACAAGGGCTCGCTATAAGATCTGTGTAACGCGGTGGGTGGAGGAGCCACAAACACAGGATAAATTGGTGGTGGAGGGCATGGAATTTTTTTAGGCAGTGGGGGTGGTGGTGTTTGGGAGGTAGTGGCGTAGTATTTTTGGTAGGTAGGGTAGGCCGGAGAGGAATTCACTGCGGGAGGATCTTGTGGTTGAGCTAATGGCGGGATGTAAGCAGGGTTGGCAGGATAGGTTGGCTGTGGGTGTCCTTTTGCCCAGGCCTGGTACATTTCGGCCATCTGTTGTTTCAACTTATACATCTCCTCTTTCATGGCGTTGACATCTACCACCTCTTCTTCCCTAGATGGGTCAATAACGCTTGCTTCCAGCTCTTGGTTGATCATTTTTTATGTATCCTTAGAGCTGGTGTTATATGGGTGGGTTGCCAGAATGCCAGTCAATTGAACCATTTTTCTTGACTCATCATCAACAAAAAAGTTGTTTGTGATTTTCTTTAAATTGTTCTAAAATGAATTAATACCTACTTAATACTAAAATGTGAAATTAAATTCCTAATGCAAATGCATAAATTTTTGTATTTTTTAATATGAATTATTATGCAACCAATTAACACACAAATGCAATAAAATTCATAAAAATTGTAAAATCATTTTATTTGAAACTTTTGGAATAATTTGCTTAGGGCAAAAATTACGTGCTCACAGTTGCCCCTCTTTGCCTGGAAATAGGAAGAGTTTTCGTGCAAAGACAAGTGAGCGAAAATGAGAGATTTTTGCCCCTTCGCATATTCCGTGTGAAGCATTTTGAAAGAGTTGACCCCACTCTGCTTCAGAGGTTGCCTACATATTCTGGGCTAAACAGGAATCAGGCAGTGTAGATCAGGAGTGTCTGGTAGATGGGACTACCAAGAGCTGTGATTTCACTAATGTTGCTACTGCTACTGCTCGCTGACCTCCTTATTACACCATGTCAAGATAAAAAGAAACTATCCTAAGCTATGAATTACAAAAAGTCCTATCTATGTCTTCAAACTTGTTCTTGTGTTGCCTTGAACTTGTATCTTGTGTTCTTCCAATGGAATTCTTGTAGTTGCCTTGGCGATATTCTGCCATCCCTCATGATGTTGCTTGATTAGTATAAATTGAAATATATGTCCATTCTTCAGGTGGGCCCCTGCTTGCGATTCCTTGAAAAGTGTTCCCTTGCTCTCCAGGTGGGCTCCTGATTTGAAAAAGTATTCCCTTGTTCTCCAGGTGGGTGCCTGACTGCAACAACATAGACAAACAAAGAAAATTTTTCTGCCCCAGTCTGTTGACTGGGCATATCATGTTATCAGATATTAAAATTTAAAGACTAAAATTTGGGTTGTACTTCCCTTGTTTTCCATGTGGGTGCCTTCTTCCTGCATTTGAAAATATATTCCCTTGTTTTTCAGGTAGGCTCCTGCTTGCTGAATTTTGAAAGATATTCCCTTATTCTTCAGGTGGGCTTCTGCTTGCTGGCTTTGAAAACTATTCCCTTGTTCTTCATGTGGGCTCCTGTTTGCGATGCTTGAAAAAGGTATTCCCTTGTTCTCTAGGTGGGCTCCTGATTTGAAAAAGTATTCCCTTGTTCTCCAGATGGGTGCCTGATTGCAACAAAATAGACAAACAAAGAAAATTTTTTTGCCCCAGTCTGTTGACTGGGCATATCATGTTATCAGATATTAAAATTTAAAGGCTAAAATTTGGGTTGTACTTCCCTTGTTTTCCAGGTGGTTGCCTGCTTGCTGCATTTGAAAATATATTCCCTTGTTTTTCAGGTGGGCTCCTGCTTGCTGAATTTCGAAAGATATTCCCTTATTCTTCAGGTGGGCTCCCGCTTGCTGGCTTTGAAAGCTATTCCCTTGTTCTCCACGTGGGCTCCTGCTTGCTGATTTTGAAAAGTATTCCCTTGTTCTCCAGGTGGGCTCCTGCTTGCTGCACTTGAAAAGTATTCCCTTGTTCTTCAGGTGGGCTCCTTACTGCTACAGAATTAACAAACAAAGAAAATTTTCTGCCCCAGTTTGATGGCTGGGCACATGAGTGAGTGTTAAACTGAATTAATTTACTAACTATTATATGAATTTGAAACTAAACTATTTTACCAACTATTATAAGAATCTGAAAGCTAAGTCCTATTATCCAGGGAGGTCCTAACAGCTCCAAACCTAAGTTATATCTTCCAAAGGTATTTCTTCCACTACATTGTTATCAAAGAGGTCTTTAAATACTCCCCATTATCCAGGAGGGTTCTGATGATTTCTAGTTAAAAGACAATTTTAATCTAAATTATATCTACTAAAGGTACGACTTCTACTATATCTTGTTATTCAGACTGACCTTAAAACTACGTCCCATTATCCAGGAGGGTCCTGAAAACTCCTAATTGAATCCTATCTTAAACATTCAAACTTTGAAACCAACTTATATTCCTTTTGGGTACATTTATGCTAAATTATGCTACTCATGATTTTTTTGAAATTTAAGCTAAGTCATTTTCCAGGAGGGTCCTGAGAACTTACCTTCAAAATTGTCTAGTGCCTGCCTTTCCTTGTTGTGTGTTTCCCCGAAACAAGTGAAGTTTCTGCCTGTGTTTCAATCAAAGAAAAATCTTGTCAGTTTAAAATGTGGTGGTAGGTTTGTGGCCTTGAACTTTGAGGGCGATTGCTCCTTCACTTCTCATGATAACTGATTTCCACTTGAAGATCTTGCCTGTTTACTGACTAACCACTCTCCCCGCCATCCTTGTCACATGAAATATCCCTTCTCTATTCAAACCCGCATCTCTTTATCTGTTGCATCGCTCACGACTTGACGTTTCCCAAGCCCTTGTTTTTCATGAGCACGTCAATTGCCACCCACTCAAAGTGTATGTTGCTCTTTCTTGACTGATCCCACTAGCTCTGACCTTGGGGTCCATTGTTCCTTCATTTGTCATGATAACTTCGATTTCTTCTTGGAAGGTCTTGATTGTCACTGGTGTACCACCCTTTGTCAATCCTATCAGAGGAAATTTCTTTTGATCTGTTCACCCTCGCTCTTCATGAATTGACGTAAACCAAGTCTTTGTATTTCACAAGGATTTCCAAGGCATGTTAATTGTTTCCAACTCAGTCATGTTTGATGTTATTTCCTGACTTATGACAATTTGATGTGCAGGCCAGATCCCATTTTGTGCAATTGGAAAGCTTGGTGGCAAATTTTGAAGTCATTTCTCACTTGTTATGACCAGACAGACTCAAGAAGAGGGAGTAAAATAAGGTGGGGAGAATAGAGTGAAGGAAATTGGAATGAGACGATTCATAACAAGAAACCTACAGAGTAGCGACCTATCGGATGTGGATACCGACTCTAGCGACCTTGACATGCACCTGCAGCCTATTCTATATAGCAAATCTGATGTTCAACTCTTGTTGCACTTTTTGCCGTGAAACTGGTCTTCAATGCTTCCCTTGCCCGACCTGATCCAATCTTTAGTCGACTTGTGATGCCCATAGGGTTTTCACCATCAAGCCTCTCTCATTTTGATTTTTCTCTCAACTCACTATCGCCTTAGGGTGCCCACGAAGGGTTTTCACCAATAAGACTCTCTGATTTTTATTTCTCTCAGCTTTCATTGCCTTGAGGTATCCGTGAAGGATTTCATCAACCAGACTCTCTCATTATTTATTTCCTTGATAAGTGTTGCCCCTGATATGATTCAAATCTATTCACTTGACTTGGCATCTCTCGAAGACTGATTGGAAGGTCTTTCTTTGGACCGTAATGCAGGCTTTTGGATGGAATTTAGAAAGAAGGGTATAAAGGCTCAAAATAATTCGTGGGTTCAAACTACAACTTTCGGAATCATATTTCTTGCAACAACCACAACTTCTGCCCCAGTTTCCTTCTTGGGGATTCTTGGATTTTTCTTCTGTTGTGACTGAACCTCAGTGAGGCTGCCTACGTGCCCTTTCGGGATCAAGTCAAACGTAGTTCATGCAACTACATTTGTTGTTGTGATGTTTCCTTCCTTCCATTCTTTTTTTTTTCATTTCTTTTCCTTTCTTTTCTTCTTTTCTTTTTCTTTTCTTTTTTTTCTTCTTTTTTTTCTTTCTTCTATTTTTTTTTCTTTTCTTTCTCTTTTCTTTTCTTTTCTTTTCTTTTCCACTAATTTTCTCTTGTTTCTTCGCTTAATTTCCCCGCTCGATTCTTGAGTTTTGTTTTTTGATTGCGAAAGAGGGATACGAAAGAAAATATAATAAGGCTCAAAAGGATAATAAAGGATAAAGTGTTTGGATAGCAGAACAAAATGCCTTCGTCATCCAATCTTCAAAACATACCAAGTACAAACTACACAGCTAAAAACATTTTGATTGATTCACATATTTGCCTTATGTATTTGCCGATTCCTAGCACCATTGGACAACAATCTCGGTACCATGAACGGTCCCTTTAGAATTGTGGAATTCTTGCCTTTGGCTTTAAACCGATGAGGCATGATGCATTTCCACCACATTTCTTTATGTTCTATATTCTCCAGTTTCACTTGATTTAGGCTTCAAAGTAGTCCAACATGTTCTTATTTCTTTCAAGTGCCCATACATCTTCAACATTGTTTCATTGCTAAATTGACTTTTAAAAACGAGGCCGAGAATTATGTGTGCATGTCATGTCACTAAAATCAACGTGAAAAAAATTGTAAAATGACTAGAAGAAATGACTAAAAATTGCAGGAAATAGAGAATTGCATTAGACTGATGTTGAAATGGTTGAAACAACAAAACAGGCAGACTAGACTAGAATTATGAACCTAGACGGCGCTAAACAAGCTATTATTACTAAACAAAGCAAAGTGGAAAGATAGAAGGGTTTGACTCCCAAGACAATATCCGGATTACAACCCTGAAATAACCCAGACTATCAGAAATGAGACCAAAATAAACCACCAAAACTCCACTCTGGATAACCGAGAGATGGATCGTCTTTCCAATTACCACGCCCGACATCTTAGCCACTGAGTTTCACATCAATATTTCCCAGACTATTATTGACTTTAATCAACAAGTTCCCAAGATAAATCGCATGCTCCTTGCCATTGTCATTGACCATAATTACCCCTTCTTGAATCATTCTTTCTATTTCCCTTTTCAAAGATTGACAATCTTCAATGTTATGCCCCTGGACATTAGAGTGGTACATGCATCAAATAGTAGGATCAAAACCTTTCACATTTGGGTCTGGAGTATATCCAAGGAGCGGCTTAATCAGGCCAAAATGTTTTAACTTTTCAAACAAGCTTGTATAGGATTCACCGATGGGCGTGAAATTATCCTTTTGCCTTTGTTTCCCTCCATGCCTCAGTTTTCTAGGATTGTTGGATGCTTGAAAGTGCTGTGAAGACACACGAGAGTTTTGGGTTGCTGGTGCCTGCTTCAGGGAGTGACTTGGTAGTGGGACAAATGGCCGGATGTTATTTGGTGGATGGGGTGGCTTATGTGGAGTTTTGGGGACGTTCACGAGATCGGTATTGTGGTTGAAAGCGTTTAGCAAGGATGACCACCGGACCTTGTCATCGGCGGAGGCTATGACCTGATGGTTGGACAAAAGATCGGGTGTTGTTCAGGAGATAGGTTTGGGGTTGGTGTTGAGGTTGAACAGGTTTGGCAAGAACAATTACCGGACCTTGTTGTGGGTGGGGCTCAGCAGCACCTTTTCTGTTAATAGCAGGACGATCTCGAGCAACATGTTCATTCCACTTGAGCCAAAAATCCTTAAAACTCTCCTTGGGTTTCTTTTCCATCTGAGATAGGGAGCAATTTAGGGCAAGGTCTTTATTGTACTGAAAATGTTGAACAAAATCTTGAGCCATGTCACCCAACGTAGGCCATTTGCCAACATCATGACGTTTATGCCATTCTAAAGCTGCCCCAGTCAAGCCTTACTGAAGTATGCCATTAACAAATCATCTTTATCCCTAACACTTTTCATTTGATTGCAATAGACCCTCAAGTGGGCTACCGGATCTCCACACCCATCGTACAAGTTAAAATTTGGCACTTTGAATCCTGCGGGCAGGAGAATGTCAAGGGACGCAGACAGTTCTTCGCAAGCCATGTTATCATGGTCTCTCATTCTTTGTATGTTTTTTAAGGATTCTTCTTTTGGCTTTATGGATATTTCATCTCGCCCCACTTTTCATGTGACCTTTTCATTTCCGGTATGAAGCTCATCCTGAGGGCTCTTCCCGTATTCATTGTTGGGGGTAGTGGATATGACAGGAAACATTGGTGGTGGCAGGGGTGGTGCCTTCCCAGTTATCCAGGCTTGATACATGTCTGCCATGTGTAGTCTTAACATCCGCACCTCTTCACTCAATCCATTATCCTTTTATCCACCTGCTGTTGGGTACCTGTACTAACCACATTAATTCTATTGTTGTTTGCCATTGCCTTTTGTCCTTGTGTTGCAACGAGGAATTACCATTTTTTTAAAACCACAAAACAACCACCTTTTTGAAATGATAAAACGAAGCCACCATTTTAGCGTTAGGGTATTTAGCATATTGATTTTCTTTCCCTTTTTTCTTGGTTTTCCTCTATTTTCTTTTCTTTTTGCCTTTTGTGGTTTT